>JADRCH010000030.1:9393249-9429272 GCA_019843965.1 Rhynchomys soricoides
TGTGTGTGTATGTGTGTATGTGTCTGTGTGTGTCTGTATGTGTGTGTCTGTGTCTGTGTGTATGTGTCTGTGTGTGTGTGTGTCTGTGTGTGTGTGTGTGTGTGTGTGTGTGTGTGTGTCCCAGTGAGTTTAATCAGGGTTGCTCCAGGAGCATGAGTGAGAAGCTACTCACGGGAATATGGGCATCCCACCAGTGGCTGCACCAGTGAGAAAAATATCTCATTCTCCCTCTGCAATCCTTAACTACATAGAGTATCAAAGAGAGGTGGAGACTCCTGAGCCCCTCCCCCTGGTCTACACCTTTCTGACCCAGTGCCTATTGATCGGCTTTCTCAGGAAAACCTGCCATCCAGCCCGGGATGATTCCTTCACTTGATCGCTCAATAACTCTTTATTGTGTAATTACTATGTGCCACATGCTATTCTAAACATTTGAAAACATCACAATAAAGCAGCAGGCACCATCATCTTCCTCACACAGCTTCTCTTCCTTTTGAAGAAGTCCAGACAGTAAATAGACCTTAGATGAAATCATTTCAGTGGGGAACTAGGCTTAAAGACAGTGACACAGACAATGTGGGAGAAAATGGTAGGTTTCTTCAGACAGCACAGGCCTGAGGAGTCACCTGTACAGGGGCGTAAGGGAAAGGCTCTACACAGCCCTGAGCAGGCGCGTGCTGGTGCTAAGGTGCTCCTTCCTTCCCTTGAGTCTCCAAGGCAGGAGGCAGCATGCCTTTGACACTGTCCTGGGACTTCCACTGTGACTGAAACTGTTGTAGAAACTGCTTTCCAATATGTCTTTATATCCATGTGACACACACTGTGTGTGTGCCATGTGCACTGTGTGACCCTCACGGGACAGTACAGGATAGAAACTGGTACCTAACCATGACCGCAGGGGCCATATAATGAATGTAAATTCTGCACCAAGAGCAGGTTGTATATTTAATGCTGATTGCATTTAGACCAAATGTAAACTCTGGATTATTTGTATCAGCCACTATAGAGAAACAACCCAAGTGTTCATTGAAAGACAGGAATGGAGGGGAAATGTGGGTTAAGTGCATGCTTATTCTTCTGAAAAGATGTAGTTAATACAGTGTTGTGCCTTAAAAATATGCAGAAGTATAACTCATTTGTCTATAAGTGTTCTTACCACCAAAACACTCTGGGATTTTTGAATAGCTTATTACAGTTATCGGCATAATTGTGTCATTGATGTCCGTGGTACCACTGTGCCCAAACCTAACAAACTGGACACAGTGTGTCTGGTGTTTATGCTTCAATAGGCTGTTTTTTAAAAACTGAATTTAGAAATGACATTGTGTGTATGTGCACACATATACACCCATGGGTGTGCTTGTTCCAATAAGTATATGCCTGGCGATGATATATGAGCTCACAAACCAGAAAAAGAGGCATCTCCGTTTGGCTGTGACAAGAAAAAAGCAAGCCTGCTGTCCGGTGAGATTCACTTCCTCCAATTTACCAAAAGCAGGCTAGCTGAGCTCTAAAAGGCAAAGGCTGGTGACCAGGTAGTCAGACCTTCTTAAGTCACAGAAGGGAAACAGTGACCTCAAGAGATGATGGGCAACAGCTGGTCCAGCCAAGCAGATTCGAGATGAGCAGCAGTCTATAGGAGCAAGGAGAGGGGCTAGTGGCTTGGCTATTGCCAGAGTGGCCCAGGCAATAGCAACTGTCTGGCAAACAGATTAAATCTAGTGATTAGACTGTTCTTGACGCTCTATGCCTACTACTCCCAAGGCTCCTTGGGAGTAGAAGACATAGCCAAGGCTCGGGAGGTGAGGAGCTCACAGGAAAGAGAATAAAAACAGCTTTCTTCCAAAGCGTCAAATGCAACTATGATCTTCCCTAACCATTTTCTTTCATTTTGTGCAGCAAGCCATGTCCAAGGAAGCATGAAAATCTGTGCTTCAGCCCGGCCAGGCTCTCCACGCTGCTGGCGCAATGGCGCTTTGAGAAAGCATCTGTATTTCAGCTGGGCAACAGATTTGAGCAGAGATCTTAAAAAGCCATCTTTCAGGATGATCCAGTCCAGACCGGAATCAAGGAGGGAGATGGGTAGACTAAACTTGTTTGGAGGTCTCTAACCAGAGTTCTCTGCTCCTGTGGCAGTATTTTGGTCGCTGGTCCTCTGGCATCTCTTGCTCCTCCTCTACCCAGCGAGGATGCCCATGCCTAGAAGTGCTGCAGTGTGCTGGAGTTACAGTGAACTAGCAAGGGCACCTGGATTCTTCCCTTGCAAAGCTCTAAGCTCAAGCCAGGAAAGAACACCACCACGTTTTTTCTTGGCTTTTTATAGGGTGTTGATCCAAGGCTCTGTTTTTACATTTGAATGTGGCAGTTAACTGTAGCATAATAGATTGCAGACCTTAGAGAAAAGATTGCCTGGAGGCTTCTGCAGAGAAGAGAGGGCTGGCTGCACAGAACTGCACCGTCAGCTGGTTCTAGCCGGGCACTCGGCCACCATTGCCTTTATTTTTAAAGGAGTCATTGACCTTCCACAAGCCTGTTTTAAAGTGGGGTGTGGGGAAGATGCTGCCAGGCACGATGGGATTGGAAGAGACCTCGTCAGAGTCTGGGAAGCTTTTGGGTTTTTTTAGTCTGTTTACTGTCATGGAAATTCTGTGTGTGACTTAGAGGCCTCTCTGGCTCTGAGCCAGGTAGAAAGGTTTCACGGGGTGGGGGGTAGGGTAGATAAAAGGAGGGATTCAACTGGGGAAAGACCAGAGTGGAAAAGCAGCTGTCTTGGCTCAGCCCCTAGGAGGAGGCAAAGGACCAGCACCCACTGTGAAGACAAGAGATGAATGAGACCCTGCAAGTTGGGGTGAAGAAGCCTGTACCATTGTTGGAGGGCATCAGGCTTAGTCAACATGCTGAGAAACTGTTAGAAATGGATTGCAGGGGTGGGGGGGTGGGGGGCTTGATAAACACACCTTTGTTCATTTGTTCATTCGTTCATTCATTCCTTCTGCAAACAGTCCCTAGAACCTACTGTCTTTGAGACACACTGTTTTCACAGAGGTGACAAAGGCTTTTGCAGCCTTTGCAGTCCATGGGACTGACAGTTCAGCAAACACAGCTGCTCTGAATGATGTAGGTGGAGAGAGTCCACAGCTACTCTGGGAAGGGAAGAGACAGGTCTCAGTTCCTCAGTGCACACGCCCTCTTCAGAGCACCTCGATTCATTACCACAATCAGGAGTGGGATTGCTACTAATCTTGTACTGAGGAGCCAAGTGACTTGGTGTCTTTCCTGGAATTGCTGTCAACTGCAAAAGACACATAGGCTGAGTGTCTCTTCTCTTTCAAGTATTGCTTTCTGAGGAGCTTTACTTTGAGACCTCTGAAAAAGGCAGTGGTGCCCTGCGGGTTACAGTCTTCTAGGAGGAAGCAGGTTGGGTAGGGAATAGCAGACATCTGTTTCTGCCTTCCTAGAAACAGATGTCACTTAGGTAGGCAGGCTAGCCCTGGGTTTTAAGGCACTCTGGAACTGAAACAGAGGTGGAAACCATCTGGCAGGGTAGAAAACTGAAAGCCCATGGCTAGCAGCCACCACAGCCTTGCTTCCCTGGCCTGTCTAGGTTGCCCACAAGTATGGACTTGTTTTCTGTTAAGCTCTCTGGAGTCTCTCTCTCTCTCTCTCTCTCTCTCTCTCTCTCTCTCTCTCTGTGTGTGTGTGTGTGTGTGTGTCCATCCACGAGCTTATTTTTTTTTAACAGCCTGAAGAGAAATAGCCCATGGCAACTTGGTGAGCTAGAGAGGTCAGGGAACAGATGCAAAGTGAAGGAGCTAGCTAGGGAGCTGCTCCTGGCTGGCTGCCAGAGCCACTATTATTTTTTTCTGGCCAATAATCGTAGTACTTGAAGATGATGAATACCTTCAGAGTTGCAGGGGCGGGGGCTGGCTCCTCGACAGCTTATTAACAACAACAAGGAGCAAGCGGGATGGCAAGGGTGAACTCGATATCCCCCAGCGCACGGGCAGGACAATAAGGCGGTGCTGCTGTTCTTTATTTCTGCAAGCCGGAGAATCTGACAATGTTCTGAACATGACCCTCCCACCACTCCCCCCCCCATAACCAAGATGAAGCACCAGAGGAAAGACAAGCCACTGTATCAACTGTGTGGAATTTCAGCTTCCTTGTTTGTTTTCGTGACTTCAGGCTCTCCCCAGCTCTTGATTATCTCCTTATGGAGACAAGTAGAGCTCCAAAAACATCAGGCAACTTGAGTTTTTATATACACCAGCATAAATATTCTTTCCAGCTGTCCCCCCCCCTTTTTTCCCTTTCATTGGGTTAAAGATACTAGAAACAGTTCTTAAAGAGGGAATTTATTGTTTTTCAATATATGCTGACTCAGATGTTGTCAGCAATGAAGTTTACTGTGAAGAAAAGTTTTGCTACATAACGAGGACAAGGATACAGTTGTCATGTTGCCCTGTCTACCTGAAGAAACTTTTGAGCAGCAATGGCATCCACCCACATGCAAACCTGTGTGTGCTGCTCACAAAGCCTGCCCCTTACTTAAAGGCTAATTCTCCATGAACCTATTAATAATACGTGTTTGGCTCATTTTCACTGCTGCACTCATGAGAGATTCGTCAAAGGTCACTCCTTTGCAAATACTCCCTCAAAGTTAAGTTGAAATCATAATTCCACTCCTGGTTAGGATTTTCTAAAATCAACCAAATGCTAAGTGGATGGGGAAAAGGGTGGCTGGAGAGATGGCTCCGCCATTAAGAGCACTGGCTGCTCTTGCTGATGGCTGGATGTGGTTCCCAGCACCCACACAGTGGCTCACAACTGACTGTAACTCCAGTTCTATGGGATCTGATGCATTCTTCTGACTTTTGTGAACATGCAACACATGAATGGTACACAGACATACATGCATGCAAACTACTCATACATGTAAAGTAAATGAACCTTAATTTAAAAAAAAAAAAAAAGTTACATAAAAGGATGAGTAGAAGAGGAGGAGGCTGGATCTCGTGCAGTCTGCAAGATCCATGGCCTTCATTCCCTCAGGGAGAGGCTTCAGACTCAGAAGGCCCCTTGGGACCCAAAGGATTTACATTTACACAAGACCTTTTTCTCCAACCAAGACAGGACTTCATCCATGGCACCTTTGATGAAGTCCCAGAACATGCCACCTCCAAGCCTGCGTCAGGTTCCTCTGAAAGCCTCTCTCTCATCCTTCCCTTGTAGCTTTTGGTCAGCTACCTGTTTTGATGTGACACTTTTGAGCTCACCATCTCTAGGTTGGTAACCAGGACTTGAAATAATCCAACAGGGGACAGGATGAATCCGCTGTTTAGATTCAACTCAGTCTTGAGCAGCCTGGCCTGCCTGTGATACTTTGATCATCCTCAACCTTTGACATTGGCTCGACTCTTGCTCTTACAGTTTGGCCAACATGACTCCCAAGCCAAGATCGCCAGGGTGAAGCAGACTACAGCTTCCTCTCAGCTCTCTCAGAAATCCCTCAGCTCCCCTGCAGGTAAACTATCAGTTTCTAAATATCTGCTTGTTCCCCTCAGACTCCATACAGCCTAGCTTCCAAAGGGCAGAATTAACAAGACTTAATAGCATGTCACTCTGTCACATGTTGGGAAATCTTCCATTCTAAAGGAAAATGGCCAATGATCTTCTCAGTCAGATTGAACATTCTCTCTTTGAACTGATGCCTCCTTTAGTTAGCCCATAGTCTCCTTACCTTTAGACTGGCATATTTTCCATTTGTCCAATTCTGTCTTTGGTATCTCCCTAAATCTTCCATGAAGCTTCTTTAAAATATCTTTTTTTTTTTTTGTATTTACAGATCAGAACATTTAAAAGGTCACAGCTATCACTCCTCAGTTTATACAATCAGAAGTGAGTACAATATAATTTATATTGAGGACATAAAATATGAACTCGGACTCCAGCCTCAGAAGGTCTCAAGTGAGTCCCAGGACACAGTTCTTGGTAGAGGGATGCACCTTTCCTTACCGAATGTTTCTGCTCACACAAACACATGCAAATATTTTCAAGTCAAATGTTAATTTATTTTGTCTGCCTCTTACCAAGTTTATGCTGAGTGGTCTGCCTCCTCAAGGTTTGTATATTGAAGAACTAACCCCCAGTACTAAGAATTTTGAAAGTTATCCTTAAGAAGTAATTAAGTTACAATAAAGTTGATCTTTACTTAGAATTATGTATGTTGAATAGGAAATCTGGATGTAGATATTCATATATAAACAGGGTTCCCTCTCCCTCACATGGCGTCTCCTAGGGGAGAGCATGACCTTGAAAACATGGTCTTATAGAACACGGAGCAACTTAGAACAGGGTTTAGTCCAATCACAACAATCATTCAAGGAAATTCAAATTGAAACTACATTGAGATTCTGACTTAGCCCAGTTAGAGTGGTTGACATCAAGAAAACTGAAAACATCTGGGGAAGAGGTGAGGCGAGGGGAGCTCTAATTCACTGCTGTCACAAACCAGTGCAATCATTAGGAAGTTTCTAATTAAAATATAATCCAGCCATACCACTCCTGGGCATAGACCCAAAGGACTCCGCATCCTACCACAGAGAGATTTGCCCACCAGGCTTCGTGATGCTTGATTCACAATAGCAAGGAAATGGGATCAGCCTATGTGGCCATCAACAGAGTAATGGATGATGAAACACATGGATGTACACATACACAGCGGGACTGTGTTCAGCCGTACGGAAGGTGAAATTATGAAAATCTGGGGAAGGCTGATGGAAATGATTATACTGAGGTGATTCAAGCTCAGAAAGAGTCTCTAGTCTGCTGAACATGGTCTGACATGTACAGTGAGTGCGTGTGAGGAGAATAAATGTGGACAGTGCCTAAAACACTAGGAAGGAGACAGGATCAAAAAGGATGCTGAAGAAGGGGGTCAGAGCAAATGGACCCATGACATCAAAGTGGGTCAGAGGTTATGGGGAGAGGCTAGAGTTTGGGGTCGGGAAACAGGAGCAGGGAGAGGAAGAGTGGAAGAACACAAATTCTGCTTGAAACACTACCATGAAAGCTCATACCAGGGAGTAGCCAGGGAGAGAGCATGGCGGAGCAGGGTCTAGCTCCGTAGCTTCCAAGACTCCAGTGGGAGGCTCCATATTTCTTTTAGCAGATCACACACCCTCCTGTCAACAAGGGATTACACCTGGCAGTCTTCAGCTCTGGTTTTCTCCAAGGTGACAGTCCACAGTCCTCTGCTTCTCTCCTTTCCTGCCCACCCTTCCCTCTACCATGACCAGAGTGTGGCTCAGAAGCAAGTGCCAATCGCCAAGCAGAGTTCTGCTTTGTAGTTCATTCACACCTTTCATCCCACAGTTTCAAAGCACAGTACAAATGTTGACTTGTCCTCAGACACCCCAGGACAGGCAGGTAGGTAGCATATGCTATTATCATCATGTTTTATGGAAGTAAACCAGGCACAGAGCCATGGACTTGCTGGAGGCCTTGTGGGGGATAATTGCATGTCCAGGAACCTACATCTAGTCATTAACCATAGAATATTCCAGCTGGAACACCACAAGTGTCAGCTCTCTAATTGAGGATCCCTTGGTTTCTTCTTCCCTTGGAGTCTGAGGTCTCAAATAATCATAGAAATGGGTCCTGCAATCTGCTAAAATCAAAATGCTTTTCAGGAACCAGGGTGACAGCTCTTGGAAACAATGCTTGTCAGGCAAGCATGAGGATCTGAGTTCAGTCTCCCAGGACCCATGTGAAAGTAACTGGTTCTGTGGCCCATGGTCACAATCCCAGTGGCAGAGAGGTAAAGACAAATGGAGCCCACAGACTTGTGAGACAGCCAGACCAGTTCCCTTGGTGAGTTCTAGGCCAATGAGAGACTCTGTCTCAAAAAAGCAAGGAGAAATGGCACCTGAGGTTGTCTTCTGAAACACACACACACACACACACACACACACACACACACACTTTTCTAAACACAAACTATTTTCCATTACTCTTCTCTTTAAAAAGCCAGAAGGTAAATTAAATCAGTCCCTATGTACATAGATGCTTAGCATATACGGTAATTTACCTAGGAGTATCAGTGTACCTAGGTCAGCTTAATCTGGAATTGGACAATCAGTAATAGTTTCTCCTTCCCAGCTGTCCCTACAGGTGTCCCCACTTTGAGAAGAAAGACTCTTAACTGCTATATGGTGTATGCGTGTCTCTCTCTCTCTCTCTCTCTCTCTCTCTCTCTCTCTCTCTCTCTCTCTGTGTGTGTGTGTGTCAGGGGTTGGGAGTGACACCAGCTACCCTGCTTAAAGGGCACTAACAAATCTCATGAAGGAGAAAGGGAAATTCAAGTAGACACTGGGAAAAGTACACTTTGGAAAAAGTATACAACACACATAAACCATTTTTCAGAAATGATATAGTTGACATCTAGATCAATCAACAGCAGCTGTAAACCACTACCATCATTGCCAGGTTACTTACCTGCAGATGAAGAGCAGCCTGGCACACAGCAGTTCTACGGTCATCTAGTTCAGGAGACTGGGAAGCTAGAGGAGAGCAGAGCAACTCAAAGAATGGAAGCCAACTAAAAGTGTATTTCCCTCAAGGAGGGGGTCCTCAGTCAGTTAGCGAGCCTGCCACTGTCTGTAGAGGAGGGGCCAAACTGTTGCTCAGGTTGTCCAGCCTGCACTTTGCAGCCCCAGCATGTGTTGCCTCATGCATGATGCTGGTAGCCACTTGGCAGCAATCCCACACACAACCCCTTCACACTGGCTGGCCTGTGTCCTGTGTCCTGGACACAGGTGAGGACTCTGTGCTTCTCAGGGGACTATAACCAGATAGTCATCTAAGACTCAAACTTCCCTCTCTCTCTCTCTCTCTCTCTCTCTCTCTCTCTCTCTCTCTCTGTGTGTGTGTGTGTGCATGTGTGTGTCACACTGGGGAGAGGAGTAACTCCTGACACACAGAGGAAGTTAGCTTGTGTTTTTCACTTAAGCAAGCCCAGGTGAACATTTTCTGCCACACAGTTATCCTTCTAAGGAAGATTGGTGCCAACTCCCCACAGATATCTAAGTCCACAAATGTCCAAGCATTTTCTATGAAGAGGGAATTGTAGCTATCTTAAACCTACAGGGCTAAGCAGGTCCAATTTGCAGCCCCATGGGGCATTGCTCCAGGGTAGTTAGGAATATGCCCTTGCATACTTGTAGATGACAAGGACTTGTGCCAATCAATACCCAAGATACAAGCAGTCCCTCTTATACACTTATCATCTCTAGGTTACTAAGGACACCCCAGACCATGGAAATGTGGGGCAGTTGTCATATTATTTAGGGAGGAATAGCAGGAGTCTGCGAATGTCCACATTCACTGCAGACGTAACTTCCCAATAGTCTTGATCCACTGTTAGTTGGATTCACAGAAGAGAAAGCCAGAGATAAGGAGAGCTGCCTGTGTTGAGGGGAGGCAGAGATCTCCACATCCCACCTGAGCCAACCAGAACAGTCCAAACCCTCTCCCCAGGAGCGAGGCAAAATGAGGTTCTGAGCAGTGTAGGTTTTACACTTGGAAAAAGGAGACTGGATTTAAGAACAGAACACACATTAAGTGGAGGCCTTTAAAAATCATGAAAGCTCCAAGGGCTTACGCTTCATTACCTTTGTGGGAGAGCTGTTTAGATGTTCCTTCCCTTCCTCCCTCCCTCCCTCCCTCCCTCACAGCTCCCTTCCTCCTTTCCCCCTCTCCCCTCCCTTCCTCCCCCTTTCCATTCCCTCCTCTAGTTTCCCCCCTCTGTCCCTTGCTCTCGTTTCTGGTTCCTCTGAATTGGGAGATATTTGTATAACTCAGTCTTATTTTCTGGAACAGTCCTAGCATCTGTCCCACTGGGACTCTCTAGGAGCACAGAGAAGCCCTGCTGGCACTGGCCGAAGGACTCAGAACAGAATACAGACTTATGGAAAATCACTTAGGCCCACTGATTCTGCCAGACTCTCTATTTAGCTGTCAGCTCACAACTCACAGACCTGGGGATATTAAGCCCCTTTAAGGATCTCATCAACATCCCAGTCCACAGAGCCTAAGAAAGGCACCTTAATGGAGACAGGCTCTTTACAATAATAGTCATAGTACTATATTGTAATTAGCTCAGGTCTCTGAGCTAATATGTTAGTGTCTTTATAGGAGAGAGAATCAGAAACCACATGGGCCTGAAGCCACAGATTGGTGAGATGTTTCTACAAAGCAAGAGAAGCCAATGATTGACAGTAGGCTAATGGCAGCTGGGAGTGGCCTGCAAGGGGCCCTACCCACAGCTTTTTGGAGGAGCCCTGACACCCACCCTTCAGACTCCCTGACTCAAATTGTACGAATTAAGCCAAGCATTTTCTGGGACTTTGTCACAGTTGCCCTCATGAGTAAATATAGACACTTCAAGTACCACTTTCCTCCACATGGTTAGCCAAAAAACGAAGACCAAAGTGTTACCCTAGTCTCTGAGGTTGCAAGACAGCAGAGAAGGCAGGACTACAGCAGTGCTCTTCTCTGTGCTAGAGAGATTCTCTGAGCAGGTCTGTCTGCTCACTGGGTCTTTAAAACCAAAGAAACACATGATTGTGTTACTATTGAGTTTGTAGAACACATCAATCAAACACGAATGCTTGAGAATTTTCTAGAGAAAATGTCAAGAATCTCTCTTGAATGTGCTAGAACCTGCTAGCTGTACTCCTGTTCTCAAAGCCTTCACTCCAGGTCAGGAGTGCTCCATTCTGGGTGCCCCACACAAGAAAGACCAGCATGTGTCGCGTATTTAGGATTATGTCCACGCTGGTCCAGCATGCTGGGAACAGAGTTCCACAGGCCAAAGCCAGGCTGCTGGGGAACTGTAAGCTGGGGAGAGAATATGGAGAGATGACAAGAGTCAAGGAAGGAGAAGTCTACAATGAGATGTTCCGACCTCAGCTACCAGAGCTCAGGAGCAGGACTCCTTAGGGGATACCTCAGGGGAGCTGACAATCGAGTTGGGCTGTAAAGAATGAGTAAGAGCTTTTGCCAGAGAGACAAAAAGAGGGAAAACCATGAAAGTTTGCAGTATTGAACACATGAGGGTGACTGGGAGCAGTCATCACATTGGAGAAACCCTCTTAAAAGAGCAGGCCGGGTTTGTGAGGTAGAGTAGAGGGTGGAATGCAGGCACTTCCTGCCTCTCTTGTGCTTTGGTAGCAACACATGGCTCAAGGAAACCTGATCTGGGTATCATTGTGCAGAACACATGGAAAGTGAGGTTGGGCTGATTTCCTCTATTTGGATCAAATATCAAGAAAAGATGCTCAGGAAAGAGATGGAAGGACAGGAGTAGGAGCCCGGGAGGCCTTCACTGTTCTTAAGTCCAGCATCCTCCTTGTCTAGCTTTTCTTTTGCTCTTCTTCAGTCTCTCAGGCCACCAGAGGCCCCAGCATGGAGAAGGGCACTGTAGGGAGCTTCCTGCTTCAGCTAGCCTGATCACACGCAGGCTATCAGTCAGTCAGCAAACACATCAGACACTGTGAGTACGGAGACACCAGAAGCAGACAGTACCTTTTCTCCCCGGGTCAGGGGACAGGCTAGGAGCACAGCACTAGCAGCTAAGAGACCCTGATTTTCAGATCCAGATGTACAACTTTTTAAGCTGGGTGACCTCAAGAACGCTGATTATTGCTTTTCTTCATGTTTGAAATTAGGTCTGTAGCATTTTCCTCTGGGAAGAATGCAGAACACAGTGATGGATGTGGGGGTACCCCTTCGATCGTCAGAGGAACCCTGAACAAATCTTACTTACTAGTGTGTCCAAACCAGTTGGGTAAGCACACATGTCTTTTCACTATAAGTCTCTCCACTGAGTTCCAGGAAGCCAAGCCAAGCTGGTATGGTGACTTTCTGTATGAGACTTTCATTCTCAAAGAAGCAGAAAAGATCTTGAGCAGGCAGCTTGAGCCTGTGGGGTGCATGAGAGCAGGAAAGAAGAGGAAGAGTCTGAAGACAGTGGACAGTGGTCATGTTGCCACTGCAGAGTGTTTCCTATGCCACCCACAGTCTTTCCTGGCACAGTAGCCTGCCATTCTGGCTATGCGTCTTGCTGAGGCAAGGCTCACCTTCAGCTTATTCCCTGGCCCAGGGACACACTTCATTGAAAAAACATATGCAGGTTTATAGGAGAATGATACAGATGAGTACAAGGCCACTTCTCCTCAAAAGGGGTCAGAAGACAAAAAAATTAAAAACCAAATATGGCTGCTAAGAAAAGGGCATGAGGTGTGGTGTCCCTGTGTAAGGGGAACCGCAAAGATGTGGAAGGTGTGGTGTCCCTGTGTAAGGGGAACCACAAAGATGTGGAAGGAGCTTGTGCTGATGACCCACAGAACAGTGTCCCAAGTAGAAAAAGCCCGTCCCAGAGGACCACAGTTCTATGTGTTCACAAAACACAGAACAGACGAATCTATCAAGACAGAAAGAAGCTTGGCGGATTCCAGATTCTGGGCCATAAAGCCAGGGAGACACAGGCATTCTCCTACCGTTAATGTACATTTCTTTCTGGGTGAGAATCGGGTTCTAAAATTAGGTCCTGGTGGAGGTCATGCAGCTCTGTCCACACCCTACAACCCAGCAATTTATATCATTCAAGATGGATTTCATATTCTATGGTATGTGGTATACATCTTAGAGACACAAACAAACAAATAGAAGGGCTAGGTATGCAGGAGGTGGGGGATGTGACAAATGCCATCATCTCAGCACTTCAGAGTCTGAAGCTGAAGGATTCTGCAAATTTGAGCCCAACAAGGTCTACATGCCAAGCTCCAGGCCAGTTGGGGCCTGGTAAGAGAAAGGGTGGGACAGAAAAATGGAAGTCACTCAGCCTAGTAAAATGGTATAGATGCGGAGATCCAGGCTACAGAAGGATCGGGCCTCTCAAGGAGGATCACTCGAGGTAGACTGGAAGGCAGTCAAAGGCCCAAAGTAGAAAGGTGCTCTGTGCACGCCAAGAAGCCATGCAGTTCAGAGCAGGTCTGGACAGATCATCCAACTTTGGTGGATTTCGTTCTAAGCACAGAGTAGTCATTGAAGAATGTAAGCCAATGGGCAACATGACCTCTGTTCTGTTCTGAACATCATCCCAGCTAATAAAAGGAGAGCGGATTAGAAGAGGCCAGTACTTAATATACTTTGATTAAAAGACAAAATAGTAAGAAGGAGGAAAAGAAACAGTATTGAATGACTGCCTTTCAAGGGTGAACAGCATGATGGAAGAAACGATGCCTGAGGAGATACATAATCTTAGAGGAAACCTAGTGGAAGCAATGCCAGGAAAGGAGGGAGGATTCCTGGCACTTAAGAAGACTTGGCTACCTGGGAAGACCCATAAATAAGAAGATATTTAGCAGCAGAAAGGGGGAAGAGTGGTCTCCTAGTGGTCAAAACAGCACTGCAAGGCCTGGAAGTGAGAGAGTACCGGGGGCATGAAAGACGGGCCATTGTAACACACACACACAATCCCAGTACATGGGAGGTGGAGACAGGAAGATCAGGAGTTCAAAGTCATCCTCAGCTACATACTGAGATGAAGATCAGCAAAGGCCACACGAGACTCTGTCCTAAACAGGGAAAAATGAAAAGAATGAGGAAGTAGGGTGCCCAGTTCCTCTTCAGTAAGAGAACAAGATAGAGGAGAGGTGATGATTGATGACATTAATAACAAGTAACATTTGCTAAGTGTTATTCTGATGTTTTAATATAAATGGGGATACACTTGATTCTCAAAGGAAGAATGGGGGGTAGCTACTATTAAAGTCGTGTCCTATAGGAGTCAAGAAACTAGAAGGACAGAATGACTCACTAAATGTGACAATTCAAAGGGCATGTGTTTTCAAAGGATTATTTCTAATATCATGGGTAGAGAAACTACTGAGCACAGAGAAAGGACCCCTGACCCACAACAGCAGAGTCATCAGTACACTGAGAACTGAAGGTGTGAGAGAATCAGAATCCAGAAGGACAGAAAAGCATACAGAGACCACCTTACAGATTAGTCAAAGGATGTAGCCCCCCTGAGGTGACTTGAAGGGAGGACAGGGGAAGTGTAAACACCGTAACTTCATTTCTTCCCTCCCTTCCTCTGGTTGCTGTCAGAACTCCCAATTTTCTGGATCCAACTGGAAACCACAGCCCAGAGAAGCCTGGTGATGTGGTCCATGGGCCTGATCTCCAATAGCTGATAGCTTAGGTCTGAGGGGGAGAGGTACCTGACTGCCCTGTAATAGAAATGCTGAAGTTTTAGGTGAGAGGTATAGTATTGACACAGTATGTCTAAAGACCAAATGTTAGAGAGCTTTACTACAACGGAAGTAAAAATTACCTGAAGCCAGAAAATCAGTAAGGTCATAGTCTGCTTATTATGAGAAAGTGACCTAGGGAGAAATAAAAAGAAGGGACCTGATCAGGAGCATTAAAAACAAACAAATAAATCAGCTCTGCTAGCTATGCTTGGGTAATAGGATATAGTGAGGATCTGGGGTAAGGAAGGGAAGTACCCAAGGTTCCACGGGACACTGTCTTGGATTTTAAGGAAAGAGATGCTTCTTATTAAATAAACGGAACAGAATAGTCTGAGATGAGTAATCTTACAGTCAAAGGTCTTTTATTTGCAACTCACCCAAACTGACTTCAAATACAAAAGAGAACGTATTAGAATATAGGATTATCTCCTCCAGCTGAGTGTCAAGAACTACAGTACAGATGAACCTCAGGTCCCAGTGACCAGAGGCAGGACTTGGCCAGATACCCGAGGCCCTTTACTCTTTGGTGATGCTGGCTCATCTCAAGGCTTCAGAGTCTCACATCCATGTTTCCCTTTGCTCTAACTGCTCATAAGCCAGCTTTCTCAGCACAGCTACTCACAAAGAAAACAGCCATCCACAGAGACAACTTCGCATTACAGTTCAGACTGCCCTGTCCACACATAGCAGGATAATTAATTAGTGCTGCTAGAACATCGGATTCATGGAGACCTGCTCCAACCAGCTATGTTGCTCACACCTCAAAGTAGAGAAAGTTTAGGCCATGCTTATGCTAGGGGCAAAAGCTAAAAAGTGTGAACTCATTCCTGGACGCTCTGAGTGCACACTGTGAGTGCCTGGCTATGGCGCGGAGTGAGTCACTGTGACCTCCATCCAAAACAACGGAACAAATTGGCACAGTGAGAATCAGGACTGGTAAGGTGTGATCACAATGGGTGATGCTGATAAAGATGTGCGCGCATGGCAAAGGACTGAATCCTGAGGAGTACCTCCATTTCCAAGATATGGTAAGAATGGCAGTCAGGGCACCTGTGAAGACAGCAGAGAAGGGCCTTTTGGAAAAGGAAGAGGACAGCACACAGTCTTGCCATCAGAGGGAGGCTGAGCATCATCGGCCAGAGAGACAGAGAGCTTTTGCGGGTCAAGGAGGCAGTAAACCCCACTGAACAAAATGGAGACAGTGAAGAAAGAATACATGGAGAAGGAGGGGTGTGGTCGCTAGTGACTTAGGGAAGCAGTACAAGATTAGAGAACGTTGTGGGGACAGCCTAGTCACTGGGCAAGTTCTTGGATGGCAGAGACGAATGAGTCAGAAATAGAATCGTTGCTATTACTGCTTCGGCAATTTATTTTTAGAATAGGAGATTTGTGTTAATCTGGAAAACTAGCCAAGATAGATGTGTTAAACATAAATGCACAAAAGGAGCAGAGGAGGGGCACTGAGGAGAAAGGGCTGGGTAGGAGGAAGTTCAATACAGACAGACCAGGCCTCAAAAGCCAAAGCAGGGGCTGAGGAGATGGCTTGGTGGTGAAAGGTGCTAGCCCTGCCAGCATGAGGACCTCGGCTTTGTATGCCCAGCACCTTTGTAAAAGGTTGGTTGTGGCCATGAGCACCTGTAGCTCAGTGTCAGAGAGGAGGAGACAGGAGGATACTGGGGGCTTACTGACTGGACCAGCCAAATGGCTGAGACCCAGGTTCAGTGAGAGACACTGCCTCAGGAAATAAGGTGGAGAACAATAGAAATGCACATGTCAACCTCTGGCCTCCAGAGATAGAAAGGGAACTGAGGCCAAAAGACAAAGGCAATTTTAACTGAAGACAGCTAAATCAATGAAACATCACTACTTGCCTGCTTCCCCAAAAGCCTGAACCTTCCTGCCTGGGATGGGTGTGAAGATAGAGGCTAACTGCCTTGGAATAGAAATGCTGAAGTAGGCCAGAAGCAGAAGCAGGAGCAGAACTAGGCCAAAGTACTGTCAGGTAGTAAGAGCCCAGTGAAAGTCAGTGTGAACCACAACCCACAGTTCACACAACTGCCAGTCCTGTCCCGTGAAACTGCAAGGAGCTATCTGAACCCGAAGGGTGGGGGAGACCACAGTGTGGTGGCCAGAGCAGTTTGAGAGAGCTTATCTGAGGGCCAAAGTGGGGACCTAAGGATAGAGAGCTCAGGGCACTGGCAGGCCAAGAGATTCACATGCAGGAGAAAGGGGAAGCTGTCCAGGAAGAAGAAACACCCACTCCCATACTCTTAGAGTGCAGGCACCATGAAGGTCAAAGAGAGGCCCACCTCTGAAAAGGCTGTTCAGAGACACTAATAGAGGGATAAGAATCAACCAGTAAACTCCTGCCACCACAGAAGAGAGGCCCACAATTCCTGAAGGGCTGTTGTCACACAGGACTCCTACTACCTAGGATTGGCCCTGAGATAGACATTAAAGGCCACCTCAGCATAAAATGAGATGTAAAAAGGACACATGGTAGATCATATATGCTGTGTGATCACAACCAGTAGTGACAAAGTTCAAAGAAAGACTGACAAAAGGGAGTAGGGACAAGGACAATTATGCTGGTGAATGCATCTGGTCCTGGGGAGTTACATGGTTTTCTTTCTTTGCCCCCTGTCATTTTGCATGTCTGTGGGAAGGGTATTGTTCCAATGAAAGCTCAAAGGTTTTGGAGTCTGGCCACACCATACCCACTAGCAGTTAGAAGTTATAGACCACCCACCAAGACCCAAGCATTGTGCTGGAGGCTTTGCATACATTAATTCTAATCTTTACAACAATCCTTCCAGCTCTATATGCTTAAAGAGAAACTCAGAAGGGATCAGGAACGTTGCCAAACCCTAACCTACTTCACACCCTTTCCACTTAGGCTGATAGCTGCTCTCACCACACTTGACTCTCCTACCCCATTGGCAGTTCCCAAACAAAATAGTATGGCTCTCTAGGTCTCTCCATAAACTGGAAAATTTTTTAAAGTGAAAATAAAAACAAGTAGAATTACAGGGACATAGATTTGCCACCAGTTCATGACCTTCCACGGGAAAGGGGATGGGAAGAGCTTTAAGGTAAGGAACTGGGAACGGAGCTTTCTGGAGCCTTCAAGGCTCTGCTGTGTGCCCTTGGTCAAGCTGTTTGGCACAAGAACCAAGGAAACCCAATGCTCTCTAGAAATATGGAGGTTGGCGTAGGTCCTTCTAGGATCTATTGTCAGCCCCAGAATGAAATGGCCAATGATGGACAAGAACTGAGTTCTTTTTGAAACTGTCCCAGACACTTTGTCCACTGAGTTCTGGGAGCAGAACAGTCTCAGGGGAGCTTCAGAGGAAAAGAGAATCCACAAAATGGCTGTGGCTGCTCTGCACAGAGTGCTTCCCTTCGAAGCAGCTCCTTGTCTGTGCTAAGGAAATCAATACCCGTAGCAGAGGTTGTGAGGTCCTAGAGAAATATCTTCTTGCTTGTCCATAACTGACCTCAAGTATCATGAATGCAGATCACAATAACTTTAAAGAATAACTTTAAAGCTCGTGGTAGAGTCCTGCATGAAATATGACCTCATTAAATGATGGCTTATTTCTGGTTTTTAGAATTTTTATGCTAAGCTTACATTACCTTTTATGAATCAAAAAAAAAAAAAAAAATCTTAAATGTCCCTACCTTTCCCCTCCAGGGTCATAGCTGCAAAGTATGGCCAAGATGAAACAGTCACAATATAAAAAGTATTTAATTTTTATTTCACGTTTACTTAACTATATAGAACACATGGGTATTGGCTTTTTATTCCTTCATTCAAAACACATTTTTTCCCCTTGAAGTAACTTACTAACAAGCTCAAACTTGCAAACATAAAGCTCCCCTTGGGTATTCCTTTTCCATGTCCACAATAGTGAAGCAAGGTTAAGATGAAACAAGGCCCACAGAATTAGAAACTCAAACATCAGCTGACTAGTATGTAGGGTGACCCAGAGGTCAGGTAGACATGAGGGAAAGGCACTCAGCAGCCAACAGGAGGGATGAAGAGAGGAGTTGTGGTAATCACAGAATAGTGTCATTCCACATGCTACACTCAGGGTACCTTGCTGAGGGAAGTCTGCACAAGCTTCGGGGTCTTCGTGCTAAGTGAAAAGAGTCAGCTGCTGAAGGCGACCACTATATACACACACCATATAAGTTACATGCAATGGTAGAATCATAAAGACCAAACTGGAGAGCTAATTAGCAAGAACAGGAGAGAAAGGAGATAGGATTAGCTTAATTGGTGAGTACAGAGTTCTAGTTCAGAAAGATATATTAATAGTCACCATTCTCCAAAGAAACAATACTTACAGGAAATCCATGTGTGTATTATGAATACACACACTCACTCACAAACACCATTTCTCTACTATGATGCATGAAATAACTTTTTTTTTCAAGAAAACATTATTTTGAGCAAAACCCTAATTCTTAAGTCAAGTTTATATTTATATCATGGAAATCAACTTGTGTAATTACAGAGGTTCAGAAGTCCCATAAACTCATCCATGCTATGAGACACAGGGATGCCACTAGTGTGATTCTAGTCTGCAGCCAAAGGCTGGGAGAAGCATGGAGCTGATATCTCAAACTGCAGTTCAGGGACAGAAGTCTGCCGTCCTGATGGAGCAGGTGGTAGGGAGAGGATCCCTGCTGCTTCTTCTTGTTCTGTTAAGGCCGTGGGTGGCCTGGAGGCACCCGCCTGCACTAGTGAGGTGGGGTAGCCTGCTCTCTCCTTTCCTGAATCCACAGACTCAAATCCTTGCATCTTCTGGATAGACTCTCACAGACACTCCCTGGCACTGCATGACCACATTCCCCATGGCCTAGGAAAGTTGACAAATTAAATTAAACACAGAGAAGATGTACTATGTCAGAGATTGCCACGCAACTATATATGTAGAAAGAGCTAAGGTGCTTTTTAAAGAAGTTAATATCCACAACTGCTAATCAGTTGTGTCCACCACTCTCCAGTAGCCCCTCAAGACGTGTGTAAAAATAAACTGAAACCGTTTTCTGAAAGTGGTGTCAAAATAAGCCACCAAACCCTGAAACGGAAAATGTCCACTGAGGGGAGGAAAATTGGAAGGAGGAGGGTCAAAGCAGACCAAGCTCTGTCATCATTGCCCCGGGGGACCGGGGGACCGGAGGATCTTGTGTGCATGGCGGTTCTGGCTGCAGAATGGAGGGGAGGGGGACCTCTTCCCTCGGCCAGTGCTGTAACTCCAGCTGCCTGCAGGTATCTTCAGCAGCCCCCTCTAGTTCCTCAGGCACATGCATTAGAATGTCAGCCCACAGCCATTGTCACTACCTGAAGCAGATGAGACTTGGTCCTGCCCTGGACATCACTGATGTGCCACCTGCTGCCTGAGCCAATTCAGTCCAGGACAGCTTGACCTCCACTCTGCAATTCCAAGTCAAGAGCCTCGATGTAGAGATTGACTAAAATTCACCAGTGGAAGAAAACATTTTAGGAGAAGAGAGTACCAAGTTCACTAACCAGGCTGTGCTCACTGCTAGCAATGGGAAGCCCTCCCAGGAGGGAGGGCTGGGGGAGGGCTTGCTTTGTACCCCACAAGAAGTCTAAGTTAGTCCGCAGATGGGACAGGCTCCAGGTGTTGTTAATCAGAAACTCATCAGGGGTGGCTTCCGTCTACTCTGCCACTGAGACATTGCCAGTATCCTCAGGCTGCTGGCAAGATGGTAGCCAGGCTGGAGCCAGAAGGGCAGGCCTCCTCTTCCTGGTTCAGGGTAGGAGAGATTCCCCTTCTCATCTCAGAAAGTAGCCAGAAAGATAGCCACAAGCTCACAGCTCATTTGTTTATTACAAGAAGAGGTCTTTATTGCAAACAGGCAAACAGTCAAGTCAAATTATTTGGGAAGACAATAGTGTACACGGAAGAATACAAATAGACCCGTCACCCCTGTACTTTTCAGAGCAGAAACAGAGGCTGCCCTCTGACCCCATCACCCCTGATTTCAGACTCAGCTCACAGCGCTGTTTTCAGCATTGAACCATTCTAGAGAGACACCGGGTGAGGAAGAGCAGCAGGCTATATGGTCAGACATGGTGAGAGATACATATTCATCATCTCTCCTAGAGACTCCTGTGTGTCATTAGACACTCATGAAAAGCTTGTTAAGTCTTGTAGGTTTTTTACACTTTGATTTCCCCCAGTTTCTCTGACCATCTAACCTTTTCAAAATGACTTAAGATATCCTGCAGATAATCTCTGTCGCTTAGATCTCAGCTTGAGATAGTGGCAATCCTGGAGATCCTGCACCCGGCAGAGGGGAGTGAAGCACCTGTACTATCGTGCCCTGTGGCTTGTGTCCACCAAATACTTTTGAGGTCAGACACTATGACCTCAGAGTTCATGGCTGTATGTTCGACACCTGAACAGTAGCCAGCACAGAGGAAGGATGGACTGACCACTTCTGGACAGAATGCCAGGGCAAAGGAAAAACTAAAAAGAGCCAAGTCAGACAAAACTGTCTTTGGTCTGGCTAATCCACTCTGCTCTGTATAATCACAAAGCACCTCCCAAGTCTGCTGCACAGCTAACATTCCCCAAAAACAAACTCCAGCCACACAAGGAATCCTTTGTTCAGTCTGAAGCCACAGCCTCCCTAGTGGGTGGAGTCTCTAGCCTCAGTCGGAGCACCTGGAGCCAGGACTGTTCAGCCTCCACATTGGGCCCTTGGGGCTGCCTCGTGACCCTCACACCACCTCTATAAATGGAAGATCGTAATCTTCTGGCGAGGTCACTAAGTCTGTAAAAGTTCTGGAGGTGGGACAGAAGAAGGACTCCTGTGAGCACAAACTGAGACCACAACCAGCATACACGGTATCTTGTAGAGGCATCAGATGTGGGGTCTTCAAGCCAAAGCTGATAGTAGAGGTCACCAAGGCCTCTTATGTCCCCTCCCAGTGACAGGGATGGCATAAACCAGTTCCAGGACAGCAGTGAGCAATGATGCAAACACACACACACACACACACACACACACACACACACACACACACAGCTCAATCTTTCCTTCTCTGAATAGAAATGAGATTTGGCTCAGATGTCCATGTCCCTTCCCCAAGTCAAGTGTCTCCAAGAAAATTGTGCCATTCCTAGCCCCAGATAGTACTTCTGATTTGTCTATTAGCCAAGCTTGAGCTTGCTAGCCCTACTCCCTTTGGCAAGGCTCTGTTTAGGAATTGTATGTCACCTAATTCTGATCTAGTTGATGTGAGGTTGAAATTTGCTAAGAGACAGCTGGGACAGTTTCTTTAAATATCTGTAGTACACACACACACACACACACACACACACACACACACACACACTGAAAAGCCTTTCTTCTTTCTCTGGCAAGTAATAGCCAGCCAGGAGTGATGGCTGGTCTTTGAGCAGCCATTTCATCGCTGTTCTGAGGACAGAGCCAATGTTACGGTGACTCAGCAGAGAGAAGGAAGAAAGCTGAGGTCTTTGAAAATGTTGTTAAGCTTTATTTCATCTTGTCATCACTGCAGCTCACGATGCATGTGAACAAAGACTTCTAACAGTTTTTTCAGTCATGATTTGATTATATATTGTGACCAAAAGCTTTCTGACTAATATGAATGTGTAAAACTCAAAGTTAAATCTGTGTGTTCTGTGTCTAATTACGCTGGCGATTCTTTCTCATGAGGGGTTAGGGATATCAGTGGCCAGTGGAAACCACTCTGACTCTACAATGTTTATGTCTCCAATAAAGCCCTCAGACCCAAGGCCTATACAACATGAAGCTGTATTCATCCTGCCCAAGAGGGGATCAAGGTAAGAAGTTTGATTGCTCATGACCACGTCTACCTTAGAATACATGCCAGCAGCTCATTCCTTTGCAGTTGACTGGAGCCGGAAGTAGTCAGTCATAGCTGTTATGTCACTGCCCCTAATGGACTCTTCAAATAGGTAAGCTAGACCTACAGGGAGTCTGGTCTGGGGTGGACAAAGGTGATACATGTGAGCTAGTTCATAGTTAGTGTTATTTCGATTTTTTCCTTAGATATATATAATCAATTAATCTTTTTAAGTTTTTTATTGCATTCATGTGTGTGTGTGTATGTGTGTGTGTCCGTGTGTGTGTGTGTGTGTGTGTGTATGTGTGTGTGTGTCCATGAGTGTGTGTAAACATACCATGCTTCATGTGAGGTGGTCAAAGGATAACTTGAAGTAGGTCTCTCCTTCCATCATGTGAGTACCAGGAGTTAACTCAGGTCCTCAGGCTTGGCGGAGAGCATATTTACCTGCTGAGCCCATCTCAGACTCTGACAATTAATCTTGACTGTCAACTGGTCAGGATCTGACTTGGGAGGCAGAGGCAGGTGAATTTCTGAGTTCGAGGCCAGCCTGGTCTACAGAATGAGTTCCAGGATAGCCAGGGCTACACAGAGAAACCCTGTCTCAAAAAAACAAAAACAAACAAACAAAAACTGGTCAGGATCTGGAATCACCTAGGAGGCACCCTTCAGGAAATATCCATGAGGATATTGCCAGGGAGAATTAACTTAGAGAGAAAGAGTCCCTCTCTGTATGAGGGAACGTTCCAGTGGTGGCCCAAATATAAAAAGATCTGGGTGTGGGGGAAGCAAGCAAGGTTGCCTTCATTTATTCTTTAGTGAGATATTTGCTGCCACAGTACCAACACTGTTACCACCACTCTTGGCTGACATTAGACTCTGGCTTCTTTAGCCTTGGTATATGGGAGACCAGCAAATCTCCAAGACTCTTTCAGGTCTTCTGGGACTCTTGGGGCATCCAGCCTCACGGCCTGAGTAGCTAACTGAGTTCTCAGCCTATCAAGCATGCAGATTGCCACTACTGGACTACTTATTGCCTATCTTGTAAGCCTATCCCCCTTTATGATAGTCATGCCAATCTGCCAGTCCTAATCATTCAGAGAATCCTGCCTAGTACACTAGGTCAGGTAAGGATGGATGGTCAAGATCTCCATTGCTTCCTCTTGTTTTCTTAAAAAAATTTAAAAGTATGATGATTTTTATTCTATAATAAACTAAAACTCCTATTTTTATGCTTTTAAAAACATGTGTATGGTGTGTGAGTGAACATTCTCATGTGTGGGCAGGCATGCATGCCCAGGCTGCCATGTGTAGAAGCCACAGGAAGATGCTGGGTCTGGCTCTGCCACTCACTGCCTTATCTTCCTTTAGACAGGTTCTCTTACTGAACCTGGAGATCACTGAATGCCAGCGGTGACAAAGTTGAGAAGTTCAAGTCACATGAACTTTGCCTCATGCCATGGAGTTTCTCTGTAAGGCTCCCTTCTGACCGCATCCGCCATTGGTAACACCACCAGCCTCATCTGGGCTCTCCAAAGCCTCAGGACACTCACTGACTTTTAACATTTTTCTTCTGTCTGTACAAAGGTCCTCAAACTCATCCTATCAGGTAGAGTCGGGATTGGTTTACAGGTTCAGTTTCCGTGGATCAAAACTCATTGTAAGCCCAGCTTTCTGCCCCAAGCCCATTGTTTCCACATGTGTGACTGTGCTTCATGCCAGCAGTTAACATGTGTGTTCTGCCTAAGAAAGAAGATTCTTCACCCCTACTGCACACACCACACACAGTATTTGACCATAGTGAGGAGCGAGGTGTCGTTAGACTCAGCTCCGAAAAGAAAGGTATGAATGAGTAACTTGCGGTCATGTCAGATTTGTACCTAACTCAACTGCCAGTCATATCCTGCAGAGTATTGCCTAGGAAGGAATACATAACTTCCTTTTTATTTTAGAGAAGACATCATAGCCCACTCATATTTCTGCTGAGTCCTATGCCAACATTAACAAACCTACTTCCCTGACTTTGCACCTGTGCTGGGTTAGACAAGCACGAGATGTCCCCGAGAAACACCCCAAACTGTAAAGCGCAGAGTGGGTCTGAAAGGACTCTTCCACTGTTCATCTCTGAGATGACACTGGTCTATGAATTCCAGCTGGCACGTTTGAAGTTGAAATCTGATCCCCAAGGAAACCCTGCCCCAGATAGCACTAAACAAAACTGCCCTCTCAACGGGTGGCCTCACTGGATTTAGAATCCCCTAGGAAAGACCAGCTCCTCAGCATGCCTGTGAAGGACTTTCCCCGGGTTAACTGAGGAAGGAAGACTTACCCTGAAAGTGAGTTACACCATCCCATGGATTAAAAGCCCGGACTGAAGGAAAGCACGAAACAGAGAGCCAGTGAGTCCCAGCATTCCTTGGTCGCTGCCTCCCAGTCCACTGAGCCATAAACAGGTGGCTCTGCACACTGCCCAGCACCATGCCTTCCCCACAGTGACAGGTTGTCTGAGAACCTCAAGAAACTTATCCGTTCTGTTTTGCTTCCTGCCATGTTTGGTCATACCAATGAGCAAAGTAACCAATACAGGACCAAGGCACTGGCTACATACATGAATGTAATGTGTCCAGATCATATCTACTCTCCATCTCTGCCTCAGTTTCTCTTCCTGCCTCAGACCCCTCCTTGGTTTTCCCATCCTCCTCTCAACATTTTTTACCCTTAAAGTATATGATGGCTGAGCTATGGGAGTTAGTGCTGCTTGTACCTGTATGCACATGGGTGTAATACTATCCACGAAAGTCCATGGCAGCACGGACCATACTGATGAAGAAATATGAGTCTCTGCCATGGCCCCAGCCGTTAACTGCCAGCAACTTCTCTGCTAAGGATGGACTGTCATGAGTCCTCCCACTCCGTGTTGGAATGTTGATTGACGTGTCCCTGTACACGTCTTCCGCAGGCAACCACAGCTGCTGTGAACTCATGAGTGCGGATTCCAGTCACACCCAGAAGACACAGCCTTGCAGCAGACCACTGCAACCCGGCCCTTAGGACCTTTTCCCTCCTGCTCCCATGCCTTGTATGTGTGGGGGAGGTGACACAGATGCCCCAGTAAGGCTGAATATCCCACAGGGAGCCTCTATTAACTGCTGTCCATTACATAAGGAAGTTTTGTTCTTTACTTAAAATAGTTCTAAGTTAGGCGTAGCGGCACATGTCTGCAATCCCAGCACTTGGAAGGCAGAGGCAGGTGGGTCTCTGTGACTTCAAAGCTAACCTGGTCTACACAGTGAGTTCCAGGATACCCAGAGTGACACAGTGACACCCTGTCTCAAAACAAAACAGACTTTTAGTTTTACCAGAGGTTTTAAGCCATTATACTGCTCCTCACACCCCCTTCCTTGCTCCCAAATCCCCCTACTCTCTGGCCTAGTTCATCTCGATATCATCACCCAACTTGACACACTACACCCATCAAGTCTTTAGGAGGAAGGGACGGGACTGCGCTCCACATGGTCAAGGCAAGAGACGCACCACAATCTGCTATCGGTGGGAAAGCAGACTCAGCTTTCTCTCATCTCCTTATATCCCATATACAATAGTGTGTGACCATCACTCCAGATAGTCACGGGAGCTTTCCTTTATTTCTAGAATAGTTTTCCTGTCCCAAGCAAGGTGACAGAGGAAAAAACATGGAACTTAGGGTCAGAAGACTTGTGTTCAAATCCAGTCTCAGCCACTTCCTCGCAGGTGGTGTTGGAAAGAAAGCTTACACACGGCAAGCTCCATTCTCCCAGAGTTAGTAGAAATAACACAGCATCTGTCAGTGACCACACACTCGGGGGATCTGCTTCACCTGCCCATTCCAGCTCTGTGCTCATCCCATGATGGCCGGACCTTGACCTTGTTTGTCTCCATGAGCATTAAGGAAAACTTTCTTTTGACACCTAAGAGTCTTTCAGCCTTATTTGGACATCTCTACCCGTCATGTATACAATCATACTGGGGAAGAGCAAATGGAAAGATTGTAAGAGCCAGAGGTTGGGGAAGGCTGCTACAAAATAGTGTCTCCTGGGCATGACAGGAAGCTGCACTCACGATCCTCACCTGCCGTGGAGGCCTGCAGTAGACATGCACATGATCAAGTCTGTCAATACTCCAGCATGGTGTATGGCGTGGAGGTGGGGCGCTGCTCATGAGGTTCCACTCCCAGCAGTGTTGTTCTCTCAGGAGTCAATGTCTTCATGTGTAAGATGAAAGCAATGCATCTGAAATTGCTTTCTGAATGGAGGTGCCAGTGTACCTCACTGGAAGCTGAACTGAGAGTGAAGAGGGACTCTGCCCTTCCCTTAGTCCCTCTCCCTAACCTTCTCCTTTTCCAGGTCAGTAAATCACCACGGAGAAGCTCAAAGAGAAACGGCAGGGGCCTAACTGTGGAAATGACAGATTTTAGTAGCCTAGGGAAAGCTGGTCCTGGGATTAAACCCCAAGGCACTCCCAGGCCTTGGAGATGCCAACTCAGCAGTGCTTCTTTGCTCTCCAGCTAAGCTCTCTCCAGTCAGAGAAACTCTTCAGTGGTAAAACCCACTCATTCTCTTATTTTATCCAGCATTGCTAGAGACCCGTTATGCTTAAGGTAGGTTTGCTCACTGAGGAATTTGACTTGAGACTTTGTCGGATACCTCCACTAGCTCCCATGCTCTTGGGCTATCATGCTCCACCAGGCCTTGCAGCCATTAAAAGACTGCCCCCCCCCACCTTGTTCTGCCATAAGAGCTGAGGATGAAAGCAATTAATGGTAGCCATGTCCCAGAAAAGCAGCTGCTAAGACAGACATATGACTACCTTCAGGACTTTGGTCTTGAGTGGAAAACAAGACAGAAGGAAATATAATCTTCCCTCCTAGAATTCTACAAATGAGCCATTCTCAGAAGGTTCCAGAACTGCCTATCCACATGTTCTGTGAGGAAAACAGCCCAAGCTCCTCTCTTCCTTCATGGCGGCTAGATTGACAAAGCCACAGATGTCAGTGGGAAGTGCAGGAAGGAGTGGGAAGAGGAAGGGATCGAGTTGTCTTTCGTGACAACCACAAATTTTTTCATGGTTGCCTCTGGCTTTCATCAAAACAAGTTGTTTACAAAGATTAATGCTGAGTCTGAGAAAGGCTCCATCTACCTGTGGGTTCTGAGACCCGGGTGTGGTCTGCTTGAATTACCCTGGTTCCATGGGGCAGCTCAGTGTGCCATTGTGCACAGCCTTCTGTTGATTTCCAGCAAAATGACATGAAAGCAGATTAGTTAAAACCACACATTATAAATTGCCATTCAGCTTCAGAAGATGAATAAAGAATGGCTTTGATCTGTGATTCAGAGCTGAGCTGAGGTATTTACAGAAAAACATGTCCGCAGGGAGAAGAGAGGAGAAAGAAAGAAGACCAGAGAAAAGAGCCTTTGGGATCTGAAGGGATATTTTCTAGTTACGGTGACCTGAATGGTATCGATGGTTGGTTGGGCAGAGCACACAGGGCTTTCTGGCAACTTTACCGAGGCTGCAAGGATTGGGGGAGGGAAAGTGTTTACACACGACATCTGGTCTGATGAAGTCATTTAGCACCTAACTTCCTTCATACTTGACCATCCTGTAATGCAGGCTGTGGAGAGGTAAATGACTCCATGCTCATGGCTTTCCACAAGGCCGCTTTGTCCTTCCTCTGTCCCTCAGTGCTCTTCCTACTGTAGGGAACTCAGGACGAGTATGCCCCAGCTGAGAACAGGGTATCCTGGCAGCACTAGGGTGTCCCCTGTGTGTTAAAGTTGGCCCCTCCAACTTATCCTCCTCAGGTACCACCTCAGCCAGGGACTGATTCAGACTCAGCAGTGGAGTGAGCTATTAAAGTAGGAAAAAACATTTTCAGATGAGAGACTGAGCCTTCTAAACTTACCCGTGTGTAAACTGAGGCTTGGCGTACCATTTCCCCAGGGCCACTGTTGTGTCCTCGATTGAGAAGGAATAGCATGCCATGACAGTGGACATGCCAAAGGCTTGTCTAACTGAGGGGACATCTAACTTCCTCTCCAGCACACTCTGATACCTGCTATTCAAGGGAAGAAGGGATGCTCAGGCCCCTTCAGCATCCCCCTCCCTGGGGTGGGAACAAAAAGACACAGGATCAGCCCATAAGGTACCAGATCAGGTGATACACACAGTGGGTCTAATTGGTGTTTGAGCAGTTGCTGTAAGCCAAGCATCAACTGTAATTGATGCACACAGTGGTTCTAGCTGGTGTTTGAGCATTGCTATAAGCCAAGCACTGACTTTAACGGGTGCACATAGTGTGTCTAGCTGGTATTCAAGCAGTTGCTGTAAGCCAAGCACTGACTGTAATTGATGCACACAGTGGGTGTAGCTGGTGTTTGAGCAGTTGCTGTAAGTCAAACCTTGACTATAAGCTTTAATTCACTTCATTTGTCCAGCCCCACTAAGAGACGGCTATAGTGAGTGCAGTGTTCCCATTAACATTGATGAAAACAGATTTGGAGCTGTGACACCACTTCCCCCAAGGCCACACACACACACACACACACACACACACACACACAGGCACAGAGCCCGGCCTTTATCTCAGACAGCCCTTCAAGAGCCCAGACCTTTAACCATCAATCACCAGCAGATCCCAGACCTTCATGTGTTTCCAAGCATTCCTTGCTGCTGCGTGTCTCTAAGGCAGGTGCACAGCTGTCCACCCCCTGGATTCCTCTCTCCATTTGCTGGTTCAGTCCTGACCAGCCTGTTTTCTCCCCTTTCCGTCTTCTCTCCCATCCACACTGTTAACCTCCTGACTCATCTTCCCCTCCCACGCCATGCTTCTAGAGTCTTCTTGACTTCCTTCTCCCGGCTGCTTTAACCCCTCCAATCATCTTGTCCCCTTTCCCCTGCACTCCCATGCCTAGGTCCCCCAGACAGTCACACTCCTCCTTCCTGTCTTTCCCTTCCTCCACCCCTAACAAAGTTCTCTTAACATCTTAGCTCCAGTGAGCACCTCCTGGCTTCCCATGCTTTTACTAACTCAGCTCTGGCAGGATCCTGGGTCTCTTTTCACAGGCAAGGGCAGCTTCAGTCAGGGGAACTCAGTGACATTTCCCTTTTTATAAGTGTGTATATGCTTGTTGTGTCTGTGTGTGCATGCATGTGTGGGAGTGCACGTTTCTACAGAGATCGGTTCATGTTGATGACAGTTTCATGTGTTGTCTTAGGAGCACTGTCGGTCTTTAAGACAGGGCCTCTCACTGGCCTGGAGTTCACTAAGTACATGAGATTGCCTCTGTCTGCCCAGCACTGGCATTTCAAGCTGTACCCAACATTTTTTACATGAGTTCTGGGGATTAAACTCAGATTGTGGGCTTGCAAGACAAGTGCTTCATATGATGAGCCATCTACCTAGCCTCTTGCCACCTGCTGAGCACCATGTAAACTGAGTAAGTCACCACCCCTGGCCTTGAGATCTTGTAGTCCATCTCTTCTGTCTAATGCCACCACCAAGGCCACCTTTTCATAGAATTGCTCTTCCTTCACAAATGTGCCCATCCAGCAAGTCCTTGTGAAGCTCCTTGGATCCTGCCAGGTAGCTTTTAAAAACTTAGAATAGGGGCTTTGCTACCCAGAACCTACCCAGAACGTTACAGGGAGAGGCTGCAAAGGCCATTCCATAAGGGAACATAGGGAGCCTGGGAAGGTTTAGCACCGGCATAAGTCAGGAATAGGTTCTATGAGGTCCCTTAGAACTGAATCTTGAAGGATAAAAAAGGTAGGGGAGGAAGGGTGTGCAGACAGGATGAGGGTACAGAGACAGACAGTGTAGACTGTGGTTGAAGAATTGCTGTCAATTGAGGCTCCGGGCTAGGCCAGCAAAGGTAAGGATAAGGAATGAGTGCAGGGACAGTATCTGAAGAGGACCCCTTTGCAGGCCCTAAGGCAGCTTCTCGGGCCTCCTTCAGTAATCTCCTGTAAAGGTGCTGCCACCCATGAGCACGCCTGAGGCCTCTCCAGGCTCATCACTTCTGCATCTCTTTCCCATCCTTTGACCACATTCTCAAGCATTCATTTAGACAGTGACCTTGGAACTACCTTGCCGCAGGACCACTGCATGAGTCATCAGCCCACCGAAGAGACTGCCAACCATTTTGAGGTCAAACCTAGTTTATTACACCAGAAAGAAATCTTGAGGCCTGAACACTAGACAAGTATTTAATTATGGGTGCACAGTTTAATTACTTGGTCCAGCTTGATATGACTTAATTTATAAATATAATTTACAACTCCCTTGTTTCTTTCTCAAGCCATTTAGCTCATTAATAGTGCTGACTCGCAGGGCTCTTCAGTCCGTTCTTGCTGGGCTCTGAGCCAGTGGCTTACCCGGGGAAGGCTGAGGAGGCTGGGGAGGTAGAAGGCTGTTCCTGCAAGATGCATTTAATCGCTGACTTCTTGAAGAATTCCTGCCGCAGGCTGATCATAAAAGGCACATTGGCCTTTATTTGGTTCATTATTGGTTTTGAATCCAGTACAGACCATGGCAGTCAGTACTCATAGCCAGCACCTGGGATATAGACCACCTGCCTGTTTGCAGCCCTGTGCCTCTGCAGTGGGTCCACTCTCCCCTTCTACTGAAGGTGGCTCCCTGCAGTATCACCTGCTGGCCCCTCCCCTTGGACCTCTCTAAATAGCCCTTGGGCAGTCAGCATCCCACCATTGACTCCATACCCGCTGTGTGTGAGATGGTCAGTAGTGAAGGCTAAACTGGGGTCGAGGGAGATTCAGTAACAGCTCCTGTATGTTCCCAGAGTATGTAGCAGCACCTCACCTCACCAAGCTTTTGCAAACTCTGCATTTCAGTCTTCTAAGCAGTCCTGGAAGCAAGGCTCAGGTTGTTAAATGGAACTCTTAAGTCAGACTGCACACAGCAGCCACCTTGGGGGGGGGGCATTAATACTTGAACCTACCCTCTAGTGTTTCTCATTTAATTTGATCTGGGCTGTGGCCTGGCCATTGGTTTCCTTTAAAAACAAAACAAACAAACAAACGAAAACTGCTTCAGACAATTCTACTCTACTGCAGCCATGCTTAAGAAGCACTGACTGAAGTCACTTCGTTGAGATTAGGTACATGGAGGGAAGCATGCAGGCATGTTGGCCAGATGAGCCTGACTCAGCACTCGATCCTTTTACTCTGACAGATGAAACAGATGGCCAGTGCCATAAAAAAAAAGACAAAACATTCCTTCCTCAAGTTCAATGAACGAGGAACTCTGGGAATTCTGCAGTACAACTAACTTCTGGGCTGTTCTAATTCTCAGAGCATGCAGAAGGGGTTGCCCTGGTGAGGCATGACCCTTAGGCAGAAAAACCTCACATGAACCAAAGTGCAGAGATGAGGAAGAGGAAGGAATGTACCACTCTGTGATTGTTGGAGCGGTCCTGGGGAGCGAGACAGTGTGCAAGAGACTGTGCTTACAGCAGCTCCTTCAGACAAGCGATGTATGGAACGATGATCAAGCACCAGAGAGCAAGGCCCATCCCGGAATGCCTGGGACACCATCCAGGAAGCTTTGCTATCAAGCCTTGATTTCAGAAGTTAAACTTCATTCTGTGGGTAACAGGGAGCCAGTGCTGATTTTATAATGAACTAGGCAGACTAGGGTAGGATCAAAGTTGAGTGTTTTTTAAATAAATCTTGGCATTCTCTCAATGGCTTTCCAAAGATAAGACATTTTTCTTGGGGAGTTTTCTGTTGAGTCTTCACGATGAGCTATGGTGAGCTGTATGGATGATTACCATATTGTGAGCTCTCTACCTCTTTGTCTGTCTTTCCTTCCTCCCTCATCACTCCCCTTTCTTCCTCTCTGGCTGTCTCTTGCTCTCTCTGTTCTAATCTCTGGCTCAGGCTTGGCACCTAGGAGATGAGATGGTTAAATCTTAATCCTCAATTACGCCTGTAGTCCCCCAGGAGACACACCTCTGTGTATGTCTGTGAGGGTGTTTCTAGAGATGTCTAGACTGGGAAAGAAAGACCCACCCTGAATTTGGGCAGCACCATTCCGTGGACTGGGGTTCTAGCTTAAAGAAAAAAGAAAAAGGAGTGAGGAGGTGCTTCCCAACAGTCATCCCTTTCCGCTGCCCGACTTTTAGCCCAGTGTGGCCCAATGATTCATGGTCTCACCACTGTATCTTCCCTGCCTTCATGGACTCTCCGGCCCAAAATACCCCCCCTTCCCTCTTCCATCCTTAAGGATGTTTTTGGTCAGGTATTTTGTTACAGACAATTGAAGTAACTAATAAGAAGGTATCCAGTTAAAACATCCTTTGAACCCCTTTAAACACCATTCAGGATGCAGTCATTAGGAGTCTGTAGGAGGGACTTAGCCAAGCAGGCCCAGCTGCAACGCTGGAGCATGCTGCGCTGATACTTCCTCCCCAGCCAACCTGGAAATCTGTCTACATGGCTAGAGACCGCTGATGCTGGATCAAGTGATGGATTGAGCCAATGAGAAAGAGACAGCGACGTATTGGCTACTTGAGAGCCAATGAGATGCTGGGAGGGGGGGTATAAAGGTTTGCCCCGTTCTTGCAATAAACAAGTATGCTTTTGCCACTTGCCTGACTCCAGAGTCTATGTCGTTGACTCTGTGCCTTCTTACTCCTGCCCCCAAGGGTCTTGGTCGGGGTCACAAACAACAGGGGTCAAGGGCAAGAAATGTTGCTAAAGGGTGGGTGTCCGGAAGAGGGTCAGAATACAGCTGTGCTGGGTGGGGCAGCACAGGGGGTCTGCCTCAATGGAACCTTCTGTCGGTTCACGTTCAGTTGATGAACATATACACCTCAGTGGGGAAATGATAGTCCAAAGGCATAAACTGCTTCAGTAGGCTCAGCAGCTTCTAGGGGTACTGCCCTAGAGAGAAGGAGCACATTGGTGGAATTCTCATTTATCCAGTTTTGTGTGGTCAAAACTGGCAGGATGCCTAAGCAGCATGCCATTCAGCACAATTCCAAATGCTTGGTATCTGCACGGGATGGGGTCACCCATGTGATAATTAGGAAATATCTTTCAGGGACCTCAGCCCTAGAAATCCTGACACGAAGAAGAGATAACTTTCTTGGTCTTTGCAGTTTTTACAGTGTACAAGTGACTGGTGGATAGAGTAAGAGCCACCAGGGTTGACAACCGCACCAGGACTTCTCTAGGGATCAAGGTTAAAGCTGAGACTGGAAAGGCGGCTTAAGAGAGGCCCAGCAGTTAGTCCCACGTGTGGAGACACGCAGCAGGAAGACCAGAGGCTAAGCAGGGGATGGGGGGTGGGGAGCTGGGGGGTTGGGGAAAGGTAGGGGAAGCTGGCAAGATCAGTACACCGAGGGCCACATTAGTACGACTTGGTGTCTTAGAGCAAGCAGCGGGTGGGATTTGGTCCTAGACAACCACGGGGGCATGTGAGCTCACAGAAACGGAAGGCCAGTACTCAAAAGCTCATCCAGCTGACAAAGGAAAAGCCTTGAATGGAGACTCAGAGGAAATGTACCCCTGTTCTGTCTCCTCCTGTCTTTGCCTCTATATCGGGGCTGCTGGCAATAATTTCACTTCTGAGTTATGACCTCTAAGAGGAGAGGAACAAAAAAGCAAGAACCCAAAGTAAATACATGGGCCTACCTGTGCGTGTGTGTGTGTGTGTGTGTGTGTGTGTGTGTGTGTGTGTAATGGGGAGGGCTCTGCCACTGCATAATGGATCTGGGCCTCTTCACTCAGGCAGAAAACTTCACTAAAGACCTCAAGAATCTTACTGTAGTGGATTTGCAGAGCTTTCATTGCCTAAGTGATAATTAAAATGTGTTTGGCTGGGCAGTGGTGGAAGGCCTTTAATCCCAGCACTTGGGAGGCAGAGGCAGATGGATTTCTGAGTTCAAGGCCAGCCTGATCTATACAGTGAGTTCCAGGACAGCCAGGGCTACACAGAGAAACCCTGTCTTGTAAAACTAAAAAAAAAAAAAAATTATTTGTTTTCTGTCTGTTTGTTTATGTATTTAATGAGACAAGGTCTCACTATGTAACCATGACTGACCTGGAGCTCACTGTGTAGATCAAAATGTCCTCAGATTTTGCCTTTGCCATGACCAGACAACAGACAACCTCAGTTTTGATCCTTTCCATATGATTTAAAAGGAGGGGGGGGGGGTGTTGGATTGTTAAATACAGGATGATATGAAATAAATTATTTCGTGCCTGCTTTCAGTATAAGTAACAAAGCTGAGCACATCTCTGAGTGCCTATGGCAGGCAAGTGGAGGTTGGGAGTGGCTAGAGGGGCCATTCTCTGTGATTGTTGAAATATTCAGTCTCGGGCTGCTCCCCTTCTGACCACCCCACCATGCAGTAAGTTCTCAGGAGGCCCTCTGCTTTCTCTGACCAGCTGGTGTTGCTTTCTCTAAAAATGAAAACTCATTTTAATATTAGCTTCAGCAAGGCATAATTAGGAACACAAATCTGCTTCAAGGAAACAATACAATTCATTCAGGAGCCAAGATTCAACAACTTGTGGAGTGTCTGTTGCTGGGATTTTCCTCATCCTTCTTGTTTTCCCTTGCAGTCACTGAGTGCTGTGTGTGTGCGCGCAGCAAGTGTGCAGCTGTAACTGGCCCACTCATAGATTTTCCCAGGCCACTTCTGCGCTTCTGTAGTGAGGGTAATCACTCATCTCCTTTTGTAAACTAGGAAGCTGGCTGCGGAGGGATGAGGTCCTTTCTAGATGCCTCGTACAATGGGACCAGAATAGCATGCACTATACCTGAAATGAGCCACATGAAGGGTGTTTTGGGACTGAGTACTGTTTCTGCCTTTCCACATGGATCTGTCCTTGAGCTTTGTCTTCATGCCTGGCCATCTGCCCTCTCCAGCAGTCTCATGCTGTCTGGAGACCCAGTTGGCTTTCCCTTTTGTCGACATTGCAAAGCTAAAGCAAAAGTAGCCACCCACCTCTGAACTGCCAACTCCTTGTCTTTGAGGACTCTGTAATCCACACAAAAGTAGTCATGTCAAGTGCTCACTCATGCAACCCAGTCTATTTGTGTGGTATGTATAAGTGTAGGTGTTAGTGAAGCCTAAAATCAAAAGGGAGTTTAGAACACATCACTTTCAGACAGAGACCAGCTGTGACCGGCTGTGAGGCAGACGACCTTTGGCTGGCTTCTCTGTTATGTAACACTATCTAAGTAATGAAGCCTACATGACTTAGCTCTCTGCTGTTGTCCCAGCCTCATCCCTTGCGACTTCCCGCTGCCTTCTCTGAACGTCTGCCACACAGACATAGTGACATCCTAGCAGTCCATGTTCCCCACCTCTCCGAGCCCAGCGCCTACGAATGTTTTCATCCAACCTGGAATGATCTGCCCCATCACCAGCCATTCCTCTTTTTCCTCCACACCTCAAGTTCATTGCAGTATCTTATAAAATTGGGATGTCAGCCCTGACACACAAACAGTTACGTGGGTTTCCAAATATGCAACCATTTTTTGACTTTTTAGGCAAGACACTAGGGTAGAGGGAAAAGTGGTAAAGGGTTTTTAGGGAATCATCAAATGTCTCCATCTATAATTACTTCCAAACAAATGGGCTCCTGGGACTCACTCTACCCTGATAACATCCCTGTTTTATAAACCATTCAACTACCAACTCTTTATGCCACTTTGTACAGGATTCTAATGGGTTTTACTCTAAATTTCTTACAGAGAAGATATAGTAGCTGCTTCTTCTTCTTCTTCTTCTTCTTCTTCTTCTTCTTCTTCTTCTTCT
>JADRCH010000030.1:9429282-9450394 GCA_019843965.1 Rhynchomys soricoides
CTTCTTCTTCTTCTTCTTCTTCTTCTTCTTCTTCTTCTTCTTCTTCTTCTTCTTCTTCTTCTTCTCTTCCTCTTTTTTTCTGAGAGAGGACCTTGTGTAACCCAGGCCAGCCTTGGTCTTGTGAGTCTCCTGCCTCAGCCTCTCAAATGCTGAAATCAGGGATGTGCCACCATGCCCATTTTCTGCTTTAGAAACTATATATAAAGCCTTGCATAAACACAAAGGAAACATGGAAAACAAACCATTGACTAATGCCTCTGGGGTAACTTCCACATGAGTCATTTAATGGTGTGGTGGAATGCCCTGAGATTTTAAACATTGTCTTGAATGTTCATCATTTCACAAGGCCTGGGACAACAAAGACACTCGTAGACACTCTGTAAACACATACCCAGTGGATGGGTGGATGGCTAAGACAGTGGCAATGGTGATTCTAAGTCCTATCCTCTAGGACAGTCAGTATCAAGATATCGAAATTCTATGAGAATTCTAGCTCATTCTCAGCTCCCCAACTCTTGTCTTCTTTCCTTATTAAAGATCTTTAAAAAGACACACTGCCCATTTCTTAAGGGAACATTTGTGATAAATAATAAATAACCTTGGGTGAGATACATAAACAGGAGCTCTCTTGAGTACGTATATAGCACACACACACACACAGAGAGAGAGAGAGAGAGAGAGAGAGAGAGAGAGAGAGAGAGAGAGTGAGAGAGAGAGAGAGAGAGAGAGAGAGAGGAATGATGATCCAGATGGCTGGTTTACCACTAGAAGTCTTCACAGAAAGGAGGTTAAAGGCAAACTTCTTATATGTCCTTTATTTGTTCAGTCAGTGACAACCATTATACATCATAAGACCAAAGTCTATGCAACTCAATATAAAGGTAAGATACTTTCGATTAAAAACAAAAAGATTAATCCAGCTAGACTATGGAAAGAGGATATAAGCAAGTTGGTAATTCCTATGGAGAGAGATGATCAGTGTTCAGGGACTAAAGAAAATGGAGTAAGAAATCCCATCTCTGCAGATGGAGGGAAGTCTGTCACCAACTCATCTTTCAGAATGGTAGGATTTTGCAATTAAAAGGTCAGATGGTTCTTCCAATTAGTAGCAATGGCATGCAGGAGGTGTCAAGAGTCAGATCAGGTGATCAGAACAGTACGGAAAGATGATGTCTCTGTCAATTCTACTAACAAAGAGTCCGACTCACAGCAAATGAAATTAGTCAAGGCATTAGCCCCCTATAATTGAGAAACAGAACAGTGAAAAGTGCACCGCATATCCAGTAAACACTGGAGTGACTGCATTTTATAAATGACTACATTTACACTTGGAGTAGTAGTACTTGATAGCAGACTTAAAAATCTAATTCCCCTCCTCTTCCTTGAAGTGCTCCATTAGAACTGAAATAGATTAAAAACAGAGATTCTTCCTAGGAAATTCTGAGATGGGTAAGAGGACTAGATCTGAGGTAGTTCTGGAGCCCCACACAGCTGAGCAATCATGGGTCATGGGGTGGGAACTGAATTCAAAAGAAAGGTAGCCCTGTCTGGGAGTGAAGCAAAAGCTCTCTCTCACCAAAGTAAAGTAACTGGAGGTTCCCAAGCCACTTTCTGGAGGCCACATACAAAGAGCCTACAAACGGCTCTTTAATGGAAGGATCTCTACAGGCACAGAGAAACACACAGAGAGATTGGGCGACAAGGAGAAAGGGATGCACACAGCCTTTCATTTCCTGATCTTCCATTACAAAGAGTCAATCATTCTTTTCAAGTGGTTAGGAAGAAAGAGGGGTAAGAATAGATTCAGGAGAGTATGCACTCACCAGGAAAGCTAAAATCATGTGTGCGAGTGGAATGGATTTCTTCTATGGTGTCCTGTTTCCCTTAGTGGGGGAAAGCCTCATTTCCTCTAATATTTTCTTTTCATAAAGACATCCTTAAAAATGACAGCCCATTGGCAGAACTGGAACAGCAGTACCATCTCCCCCAAATCTTTATTGCACACAAGAATCATTTAAAGATGATGGAAGTCTTTGCTATGAAGGGGGAGGGGACGGAGTGGCTACTTCAAGAGCTCACAGGGAGCAGTTAGGCAGCTGTGAGTCTCTGCCCTTGTGCTGCATATGCACTTACTTGTCCAGGTACAGTGGTACCACTAATACAGCTGTGTCTGTGTGGGGGAATGTGGGTCATAGGGATCAAACTCTGAGCAATATATGCTTCTAACCATTAAGCCACATTTCAGCCCCTTCCCCGTTATTTTAACTGAGGAATGTGTCTCTTGGATAAGAATATACCAAATTATCTCCACAAGAAAAAAAACCTAATAACTCAGAATGATGAGGTATTAGCTGGAAGATAATTCCGGGGGACCTGGAAATCAACCATCCCTCCTCACCCCTAGAAGAAATCTTGCCAAAAGAGGGGGGTTAGTTAGGAGACCAGAGAGATCACAGGAGAGAGCTTCAAGGAAAAGTCAGGGCAAGGAAGCTCAAGGTAGGGAATGAAGAGCTGTCACAAGACTCTGCAAAGTGAGAAGTCTTTCTGGGAACCTTGAGAACAAGGTAGCCAGTAAGAACAACTCCAAGACACCAGACTCTGGGATAGCCTAGGCTGAAAATTGGACCTTACAGGAGAAAAAAAACTTGCTTATGTCTCTCCTCTAGAATACTGAAACTTGATCTTAGGATAGATGGACTTAGGGATACTCAAGAGGAGGTATGCTTCTCAGTCAGAGGACACCTGGAGCCCAGGGAAAGAAAGGACAGTACCCCAAGTTGGAGAATCACACATGAGTGTCAAGATAGGGCTCTTCCCCTTTCCTCAGCCATTCCCAGCACCATTCTCTGGGTCTAAGACAGTCACTCCTTCCATGAGGGCTGATAGCCCCAGCAATAGCAACGGAGAGAATGATCACTCACCTAAGAGAGTAGTTTAGACCTAAGTGAACTAAAAGATGCCACTTTCTCTGCAGAACTGAGGAGGAATGAGCATCAGGAACATAGTGTTTATGTTTGGGTCACACTTAGGGTACAAATGTCTTGATATACTGATCTTTTAAAACATAACCACTGGAGTACAGATTGGAACGATCATGGTTTGAAGGATACTTGGTTGACTGAGGTGAAAAATAATGTCAGAGAGGTCCTGGGCAAGATTTTGAAAATTATTTTTATGTCATGCCAAAACGTCTGAGGATAGTTGAGAAATGCATAAAGTCAGGAAAGGAACAAAGAACAAAGCTTTAAGCAGGGGAGTCTTTAAAGACAGGAGTGATGTAATCAGACCTGAGGTTTAGAAAGATGATTCTGAGCCCAGTGAGATGGTTCATAAGGAGCTTGATACCAAGTCTGGTGTCCTGAGTTTAATATCTGGGAGCCACATGGTGGAAGGAAAGAACAGATTCCTGCAGGTTACATCCATGTTAACTCTGGAGCATGCCTTCCATGAATAAATAAATTTAACTTTGAAAAGTTAGAACAAGACAGATGATGATGAAATGTCTGAGTATTAGAGCTGGGCTGGGAGATCAGTAGCAGAGGATGCAGGAAGGAGGCAGCTGCAACCACCAGGTACCAAATGCCCCCAAAACTAGCACAGTGACCATGGGACAGTTGTATCCTGTCCACCATTTACCTTCTTCACAGACCCCCCACCTAGCTTTGGCACTGCAATCTGAGGGCATACGCATCTAGGCTCGGCCACAGGCAACAGACTCCATGCTTTTGACCAGAGTGCCTCTGGGTGGGGTGCTGTAATCTTTTATGCACACCCAGAAAGTGTGAGGATGCTAACGGGGAAAAAGGCAACAATGGTGGCCAGGAGTGCTGTGCACTTCACAAAACTCCTCAAAAGAGACTACAGAAGCAAGAGCTTGCAGTGGCAGCACAAGGCCACCTTAGCTCACTGTCTTCTGCTCACCACCGCCCAACCTCAACCTTGCCATGGTTCCCTGATCCTACCAAATCATCTAGTATGCATGGGACTTGTCTCAGGCTGTTTGGGCAGAATCAGGCTAAGGCAGTAATCAGTAATCAGAGAACCTGGTAATTCACATGGGGTCAAAGAAAAGAGGAACGGAAACGGCTGGGGCTACCAGACATGTGTCCATCCCCAGCACGGGCACAAGTGCACACACAGTGTGCATACTGTGCAACAGGTCCTGGGAAATGACTCTGCTCTGTGAGTATCCAGCTGCACTGTGGGCTGACTTTGTGAGACTGTTTGCTTTCCTTCCTTTGCGCATTGTTTTCACTCCTTTCTCCTCCTCATCCACGGCCATCTTCTTCCTATTCCCTTCCCTTGTCTTTGTTTCCCTCCAATCATAAACTCCATTTGCATGTTCCAAGGTAAATTCTAACTAAGCTGAATACACAGAAAGAATAAAGAACATTTTATCTATTAAAGATAAGGAGACAGAAATCAAGTTAGTCCCTCACCTGCAGGTCAGTTTGCTAGCATATTCTAGTAATTTGCTAGGGCCTTGCGGTCCACTAAGAACTGGTTGCGTAGTTTCTTGTATAACACAGGCATGACTCAACTCTCTTTCCCACTGGGGATGCGGAGGAGGTCCCCTGTGCAGGTGGAGCCTGGAGGCAGCCCGCACCTTCCTTGGAGGTTTTGTCCATGTGCAGTATTGTACTGAAGTGGTGGGTGCCATGCAGTATTGATAATGCATGTAGGTGAGTCATGTTGCTGTGAGACTGTTTCACATTATAAAGTCGCAGTAACAAGAACAAAAATGTTAATATGGAAACCTGACCAATCAATTCAACAGGTCTTTCTTGTGCAATTGAGATGACTCCTAACTTACTACATGTTTACAGCCCAGCAAGCCTGCAGTAAGTTGGTGAGACTAACCTGTGGAACACCACAGTTCTGTATAGTTTGGTGACACTGTGCACACCAGAGGGCTGGTGGTTTCTCTTGGTAACTGGAGGCTGGGTGCATATCTTAGTCTGCTTTCCATTGCTGTGATAAACACTATAACCAAAGCAACTTGGGCAGAAAAAAGTTTATTTCAGTGTACAGTTATAATCCACCATGAAGGGAAGTCAGTTCCGGAACTCAAGTATGAACCCGGAGTCAAGAACTGATGTAGGTCATGCTTACTGGTTTGTGCCTACTCTGCTTTTTTACAGTACCTAGGACAACCTGCACAGCTGTGGCATCACCCCCTAGTGGGTGAGGGCTCCCCATAACAATCATTAATTAAGAAAATGCCCCATCAACATGCCTACAGATCAATCTGGTGGAGACATTTTCCCAGTTGAGGGTCTTCTTCCCAGCTTGGGTCAAGTTGAAACCAACCAACCAACCAACCAACAACTAACCAGAGCAGAGTGTGTGTGGGAAGGGATGTGACATCAGGTAGCTGCAGTATACGACCACCACCAAGAGAGCAATATACTAGGAAAATATCTAAACTCGGCGTTCAAAGTTGCTCTTACTCCATAACACAGCTAAGAACATTTAAGACTATTTACCCTTCCCACTTGTGACAGTCAACATTGACCATCAGCTTGACAGGATCTAGAATCAAAATGAAGGCTCTAGGCATGCCTGAGGAGAACTTTCCTGATGTGGTTAAACTAGGTGGGAAGTCCCACTGTGGGTTGTACCATCCTCTGGGTTTGGATCCCACACTGAATGAAATGAAGACCAGACGAGTATCAGCATCTATCACCCTTTGTTTCCTGACCCTAGATGCAGTGTGAGCTGCTGCCTCACCTTCCTGCCACCATGCCTTCTTTGTCACCTCGAACTAAGAGCCAAAATAAGCTCCTCCTTCTCCCCTTCCTCCTCCTCCTCCTCCCTCCATCCCTCCCTCCCTCCATTCCTCCCTCCCTCCCTCCCTAAATTGCTTGTGCTGGGTATTTTGTCATAGTGATGAGAAAGTGATGAGTCTAGCATCTTAGACCTCTGAATTTGGAGTAGAGCAAAAGAAATCAGAGGCAAGTCTCTTCTTGTACAAGCTTTTGTCCTTTGTGAATGGTCAGAAAATTCCAGTACTGCTTTATCCCAGGCCCCTGCCACGTATTCACCACCTCCGTCTCTGACATAGATCATAGGTCTCTGGTTCCTGTCTTACAATCTACAGAGCACATTGCTGAAGACATTGCTATGTTAAGAAATGGGGGAAAGGGGGATGTTGTATTATTTTTATTTTTAGAGTTAAGAAAAGAGTCTTGTCTTTGTAGCAAAAGATCATTTTTCACTTCCTCCTAAGGCAGACACATTCCTCTGAGATCTGCCCCCTTTCAATTGATGCAGGCAAGAGCTGACCTCATGTGCTGCTGTCTTGAATCCCCTTACTGCCATCCATCTTGGACTAGAAATATCTATAGAAGCAGAAAAGGAGTGAAAACATTAATCCTCTTTTTAAAAATCCCATGCTTTGTGTTCAGGGTCATTTTCCCTACGTCTTACTTGGGGAGTTGAGGTGGAGAAGGTTGGGAACTAGCCAAGGAGCTGAGTGAAACACAGCTGAATGAGGTGCCATCTTTCCCCCACACAAACAATGGCACTGGGACTTGTTTTTGCTTTGTCATGACTAGACAACCCAAATATCACCAGGCCTGCATCAGCAGTCAGGTCTGGATTCTGTCATTGTCTGTCCCTCTGGTATTCAGAGATGCTGGCTCAGGAAAGACAGCACAGTTCAATTTCCAAATGCATCTGAAATCCTTTAAGCCCTTTCGTGGAGGCATTGCAAAATCACAGTGGATATGAGCCTTTTCCCTCTTGGTGGTTGCATCCAGGACAAGCACAACTCGCTCTTTCTCCAGAGAAACGGAGAAACGTTGGCATCTGTGGTCCAAAGGTTAAGCATGCTGGGGCCTGGCTTGTTGAATTGCATTTCATTAGAGAGTCCCAGGGAAGAGCCAGCTGAGTTCTGTGGCTCACTGGGGAGTGGGAAGCAATCTCTTGCTAGTCTTTCTCCAGGGAAAGCAATCAGCATATGGTGTTCTGCCTGTGGCACCAACAGTTAATTTCCACTGGCTTTTCTATAGCTTCAGCAGCTCTGGGATGGGAAGGGCAGGTTATTTACTGCTTCCTGCAATGCCTCTCTGAGTTCCTCTCTAAGACTCTGCTTTTGTTCTGCAGACTCTTCTCCAGCAGCTTTGTCTTGCTGGGGAGGTAAGCACTTGGCTTGGGATTCAGAGGAATTTGATTTCTCACTGCCTTAACTCAGGGTCTCTGAAACAGTTATTGTGACTCCTGAGATAGTGTTAAATGTTTCTCTTACTCCCATGTACACACGCCCCTCTCTTGTTTCTCGTTGGCCCCTCAGAAATGCTTACTAATGATTGTGGAACCACATAGAATAATCAGCTAAAACAAACATGAAACATTCGGTGATGATGGTGGCAACCGTGGTGGCAATGACAAGGACGATACTCCTAAGAAGCATTTGTTGAGACATTTGTATGTATTATGCATACTATGAAGTACTTTACACAGTTTCTTATCTAATCCTCCGATTCTCTCCAACACTTGCAGAGAGAAGTATTCTTACTAGCTCCATTTTGCAGAGAAAAGTGAAGCCTAATTCACCAGATACATGATTCTAACAAAAAAGAACCGGTGCTTAGTCATAGGGTAATGCTAACAGTGGATATGTCGGCTCCATGTCATCCTCAAAACTCGGTTCTAGAGGACGATAATTGAACATTGTTCTGCATAACAAGTCCTGAGACCGTAATGTTAATGGCCATAATTATCGAAAATTTTACATACCAGATACTATGCTTGGAACTTCACACATATTACCTCACACAAACCTAAATGCTCATAAACAACAGATCATAAACATAAACATCTCCAATGCAAGAGGCTCTGCTGGCTGAAACATTCTGCATGCTGGCATGATGTCATAAGTGGAAAATTCCACATCTAGCTTCATGAAAAGGAACACAGTAAAAAATAAAGGCACATTGAAATGTCGTATATTGAGCTGATCATAGTAGCGCTTGCAGAAGAAGAATCCCAAGTTCAAGGCCAACAACAACACAAAAGAGGAAGGAAGGGAAGAGGAGGGGAGGGGAGGGGAGGGAGGGAAGGGGAGGTGGGGGGAAGGAAGGCCAAGATATAATAAAATGTAAAAACTCCACCTTTAGGCTCTGTAAGGCCTAAGGAAACAGGTGAATGTCATGTTTTAGCTTAAGTCTCACCACTTCTCTGTATACATGCAAATATTTGAAAATTCAAAGCAGTAGCAAACTTCTACACTTTAGATAATAACATTACAGACAGTTTGCAATGCCACCTTACAAATGAGAAGACACAAGGTAAACTTTGACAGTAAGTAATGTCTCCTGCTTCATCAGCCAGTCTCTGAGAAACTGGAACTCAGACCTCAAGCTATTGATTCCGAAGTCCAAACTATTCTCAAAGACAGTTTCAATGTTTCTCTTACTGTTTTCTTAGGAGGAATGCCCAAGGAGGGAATTGCATGTTTGGCAGTGATTGGCAGCATGTCATTTCTCCACATACATGCAGCTTTGTGCATTGACTGCACGGTATAAGTATCCCTTCAGAAACAAATGTCTGTTGAGATCTGCTCTATGCTAGGCTCTACATGGGACTCTGGGGTGTATACTGTGGGTGTCTCTAAGGCACCCAAGACCTCACAAGGAGGAAGACTTTTGGATACATATTTTCCTAGAATTCCGTGAGTCCGGTGAGAGGCCTGTGAACCCTTGCACACTATAGACACTTAATACAGTTCAACTTTGGAGAGACTCTGATGTGAGTGAAACCCTGTTTACAGTTTGGACTGTCACAATTTAAGAGGGTAATGGAGTTTCTAGATGTTTGTGAAACTGAAAAGCAGGCAACCCTGGCAAATAAAAACAATCATCAGTCAGCCAGTCAATGAATCAGTCAGTTAGAACCTCCAACTCAGAAAGTTTTCCAGGCTACCCCTCTTTGGAAAAACAAAGCTACCCGGACCAGGCCATGTGTGTTGCATACCCTCCGTACAGCCTGCCCAGGACAGCAGGGTCACAGTGCTGTCCTTCCAGCCTCCAGGTGACTTGATTAAAGTAGGGACACATTGTCCAGGGACAACTAGAATCTCTCTCACAGGACGCTATGCTAGAAGGCTTGCATAAGTTGGCCTTGCCCATCACCACAGACTGTAGCTCTCCTGGGTCGAGTTATGAGAAAGTCAGGAAACACTGGATAGCCAAAAGAAGAAGGAGAAGAAGGAAGCAGACAAATAAGTAGAGACAAGCTCTCACAGTGCTGGGAACAAAAGGAACATCCTTGAAACTCTATCTGTCTTCAAGTTCAGGTGGAACAAACAACTCTTCTGTTTGGAGTCACCTGCTTTATTTAACTAAATTATTTTAGATGTCCTCACTTGGGTCAGTGTCCTGAAGAAAGATCTTTGGTTAGAATGCTTCCAGATCCTTCTTGACCACCAGAAAGTCATTGTTACAACCTATTATTTCAACTCAACCCTCAGACCTAGCCAGAGACACAGGAAAAAGTCGAGGCATGTTAGGTCTCTGCTGCAGCTTTCATCTTTGCTGTAAGCTCTTCATGCTGCAACGATTCACTGTCTAATTGTCTCCAGGTTGGTTCCAGCCAGCCTTTGACGCCTGTGGTGCTTCCTTCAGACGGCTTCTGTGACCCAGCTGCTCCTTTCTGCCTTTTCTTCTAGGCTTCAGCAGCAGCTCTCCCAGGCCTTACCTGGCCTTTCTCCCTCATGGAGGATCTATTAGTGTAAATAGCTCACCTGTCAGAAGAGACTGTGCTCCAAGGGGCAAGAGGTTCATCTGGACATCTTCAAACATCAAGAAAACAAAAGATGCTCAACATGCACTCACAGGGCTGGGCAGACAGCTCGGCAGCTAAAGAGTTGCCAAGCCTGGTGCCCTGAGTTTGACCCTGGAGCACACAAGGTAGAAGAGAAGGGACTCCCACAAGTGTCCTCTGACCTCTGTAGGCACACTGTGGCTTGTGTGTGTGCATCCCCTTACAACAGAAATAAATGCAAAAAATAAAATTCAGATATAAAATTAATGAATAGGTGGACTAGATCAAATTACTAGAGAGCGTAATTTAAAAATATCAACACTAAAATTATGGAGGAAAAGTGACAGAGACATTAGATCACATCAGACACGCGCATGTCCCAAGAGCAGTGTCCTTTTCAGCTCTCTGACGGAAAATACCTGTGTAATTGTATAAAATATATATCATATGCTATATCACACGTTCCTCTGGGAAGCTGATAATCAAGTCTTCCCATGCCGTGTGTCTTCGGAGAAAGAAGCAGCTCTTGTAATGAGCTTATGGTGCACTTCTGACCATAAGACGTGTATAGATAATTACTACATTTATTTGTCTCTCATCTCTCTGTGAGTATATAAGGGAGTGCCCTCCCTCTCGCTGGCAACTCATATTCATGAAGAATGCTCAGCACAGGAGTGATGTATCATCACCTAAGCAACCACTGGAGGAGTGACTAAAGGAAGAAGGATGGGAATGGAAATGCACCAGCATCCACCCTCAGTGAACCCCACTATCTCAAGCATGTAAGGATCCTTCTCAGATCCTTCCCAACAGGCCATGCCTTCATCCCAGCACTAGTTTGCCTGCTGGTTGCCAGATGCCCGAAGTTGCTCCCTCTTCTGAGAATTTCCCTCAGTGGACAGAAACGGCTCTCCCTGAAGTGTCAAAGAGGTTGCATAGTATCCCTAGAGGTGGCCAGTGGACAATGACTGATTAATAGAAGAAACGTTTCATGATATTATTTGCTATCCAGAGTTCCCCCACAGAATGAAAATGAACACATCTGCCTGTTCTCCATTCTTTCACTCCTTTACAGTTTTACTTGTACTCTCTCAAAAGAAATCACTGGTACAAAAATCCCACCACACCTTTGTATTATAAGAAGCAAATCTGAATCTGAGACACCTGAGTTACTTATTATCTATTACCTATCACTGTTGTTGGACATTCTTTTTGTGTGTTTGTTTGTTCATTTGTTTGTTTTGTTTTTCAAGGCAGGGTTTCTCTGTGTAGCCCTGGCCACTCTGGAACTTTCTCTGTAGACCAGGCTGGCCTCTAACTCAGAGAGATTCTCCTGCTTCTGCCTCCCAAGTGCTAGGATTAAAGGCATGTGTGAACACCAGCCGATATTAACATTCTTTATCCATTTGTAAATTTAATTTAACCAGTAAATCGCCGGTTTATGCCAGCTCATTCAGGTTAAATCACACTTAGTGCATTCCACTGGTCAAGGCCGGATCTGAACACTGATTGTCCAGCTGCAGTCTCCGGCATTCATATTGCTCTACGATCATACATTGTTACCATAATCTGAAATACCCAGATGGGCCTTGTTTACAGGCTTGGTCCCCTGCATGTGGCACTATTTGGAAAGGTGTAGAGGCTTTAGGAAGTTGGTTCTGGTGGCAGAAGTGGAGAAGTGACGAAGGACACCCCCAGCTCCTCCTCACACCCTCTGCTTCTTTGAACAGCCACTGTCACATGCACCTTCTGCCACACCCTCCTTGCCACCACGGCTGAAACATCTCTGAAACTGATGCAAATCTTACCTCCTTTCACACATTCCTCTTATGTATTTTGGTCACAGTGATACCAAAATAACTAACAGAGAAAGTATTTAGAAATATTTTAATGGTAAAAATATGTTTTGTGGCTAGTCCCCAGTTGGACAAGGCATGCAATAAGTCCCAAGTACATAATCCCTAAATTGAAAGGTAATCAAGTCATTTTCCTTGGCCAAACTGGCTCTCCCTGCACATTCTGATGAGAGTCTGGCTTCCAAGTTCATGTGGGGGTGGGGTTTGGTGCTTTCCAGTGGCACCTGAGCCTTCAGTAAATTCTTAGGACAATAGGTAGATGGGTAGACCTAGTGTGTTGATTGATGAAGAAGGTAAGTGATATTTCCCAAGGTCACAGAATACTTTCTCTTCAGGCTCAAGTATTTCAGATTCCCTAGCCATGACTGAGTCTTTTAAGCTGTTGTCTTGTACAAATTCACAGCGTTCACTATTACTGATAGTGATGGGCCACCAATAGAAAGCAGTTTTGGCGTTAGTCTCTCTGTCTGTGTCTGATTCTATTGGTCAAGAACGGGACAAAGGAAAAAAAAACCCTTGGCTGGAAAAGGGCTCTCATTTCCCATGGTAACACTCGTGGCCTCATCAACCATGTCCAAGTGGAAGGTGGATTAGTTGACACATGGCAGTGAAATCTATAAATGTCTAAAATTGAAAAGGATGGACTGCTCATTTCTTTTGGGGGTATATTATCTCATCATAAGGGAGGTTTGTGTTTCTAAACATTCAAACATTTTTTTCCTGGTTTGAGCAAGCAGAAGCTAACAGTAGGGAGTTGAGAGACCAAGCATGGCCGAGAGACAGCGCCTCAGCACAGTTGCCTATGGGCGAGAAAAGAATGCTGTAACTGTCTATGGTAAGGGACTGCTAGTTCTTGCAAAGGAATTAGCAGCAGGGAGTACTGGTGAGATTATTGACTGCCATATTCTTTCTGACACTAGTATGTTTTGTTTCTTTCAAAACAATTCACCAAATTTCCAGGTCCTATCTAGATTTTATTTACACTTGGAAGCAGTGAAATGCACCAAAGAAGAAATTAAGAAAAGGATATTTCATTAAGTCAGCATTATAAAAGAAAAGAAAACTTGCTACATGATTGGCAGATTATTTTAAAAAACAAACCCTCTAAGTGCAGTCTATAGATGACTATACTGTCTTGCTTATGTTGGACCAGTGCTCCTCAACCTCCCTAAGGCTGCAACCCTTCACTATTTAGATCCTCATGTTGCAGGGACCTCCAACCATGAAATTACTCTTGTTGCAAGTCCATAACTGTATTTTATTTTTATTTTCCTATTTTATTTGCATTTCAAATGTTTCCCCCTTTTCAGATCTCCCCTTTGGAACCTCCTTTCTCTAGTGTTATGAATCATAGTGTAAATATTTTTGTAGATAAAGGTTTGTCAGAGGAATTGTGACTCCCAAAATGAAAACCACTACTTTAGACAGTTCTGTGCTCTAAAGCAGAACCTCACAAAACAAAGATTTTTCAAGTATTTTCATTATAGAAGATAACACTTGGCTACTAATGCCCTGAACATTTTCTGTAGTGATGCTGGGAGTTGAGCCCAGGGCCTTGTCCCTACTAAGCGTATCCTTGAATAATGGTTCAAATATGGAAGTCAAAGACTGTATCTTAGAGTGGAGAGACCAATTCACAAACAGACTGACCGATCTGTTTGTTTCAAGAAATCTGTTATTTCTTGGCTTCAGTATGTTCAGAACTAAGAAACTAGAACTGAACAGGCCCTAAGGTTTCTTTTAGCATTGTGATTTGCATATATGAAAATGATTGTCCACGCTTTGGAGAAAGATCTCAGAGATCCCATAATAAATATTTTTCAGATAATTTCTTTCTAGAATTTTGTGGTGTTGTAAAACATAACTTCCTCCTCTGAAATATATATCATGCTGAAGGCTGAGAACACAGCTGAGTGGTAGAGCATTTGCCTAGCATGTGTTCAATTCTCAAAAGCAAAAATAAAACAACAATAACAATAATAACATTAAAAAAACAACAGAAAAGCCATATCATATTGAGACATGCTTGTACAAAATATATTGATTGGTATTGCTTTAAAATTTTTAAGCCTCTATTAAAAACAATGACTTCATGAAATTCGCAGGCAAATGGATGGAACTTGAAAATATCATCCTGAGCAAAGTAATGCAGTCACAAAAGAATGAACATGGTATGTACTCACTGACAAGTGGTTACTAGCCCAAAAGTTCGAAATACCCAAGAGTCACTTCACAGCAACAGTAGGGCTGAGTGTGAGGTCCCAGATGGAGGACTTGGAGAAGGGACTGAAGGAGCTGAGGAAGTTTGCATCCACAGGGAGGCAGCAACAGTGTCCACTGGCCTGACTCCCCCCACCTCCTTCATGCTCCTGGAGACTGGATCATCAACCAAAGAATATACATGGAGGGACCCATGGTGCTGGCCACATATGCGGCAGAGGAGGGCCTTGTTAGCCATCAGGGGGAGGCCTAAGGGTGTTAGATGCCCCAGTGTAGGGGAATGCCACGGAGGGAAGACTAGAGTGGGTGGTTGGGTGGGTGGGGGAATACCCCCATAGAGGATGGGGAAGGAGAAGGGAATAGGGAGGTTCCAAAGGGGAGATTGGAAAGGGGGAAACCTTTGAAATGTAAATAAAGTATCAAAAAAAAAAGGAACTGAAGCTTATATATTTGGAGTGCCAGTGATACAGATTGGTCCTTGTAGATGAGGCATAAATGTGCTAAGGATCCAACTTTGCTTCTTCATGGTACTTTGTATCTATAAGTATTAAAACTTACAATCCTTTGCTGTCAAAAAAAATTTAAGCCTCACACACAATCAAAGAAATTATAGTTGACACAGTGAAATTAAATTATGTAAGCAAAAACCATCTGGGTAATGATTCTGGAGAAGCACTTGAGATTGACATGGTTGGACAGACAACATAAATCTGACAGGTCAGAAGTCAGGCCCCAGTAGATCGGCCAGTACAGGAAGCTGGGGATACTGTAAGCCCCAACAGAGAGAACTCAGTATCTTCCGTTACATCAGAGTCATGGCTTACAGACAGAAGTCATGACTGGGAGACGAGGTATTTTGGGTTGTTTGTTTGTTTGTTTGTTGTTGTTTTCAGACAAGGCATAGCTTACGTGTTTAGGCAGCTGTGCCTCTAAAAGTAAAGTTGGTGATATAAGTTGCCGTCTCAGCCAAGCTGCTGGCCTTCAAAGCTTGCTTTCCACCAAAGCACTTTGTGAGATTAGGATGAATTTGAGCTGAGAGAAGAAGATGAGATGGCAACCCTTGTTTGTTCTGAGGCACTCATTTTAGTCTGGCTGCGTGTGGAGGGAAAACAGCCGTTTCCACTATTGTGCCAAGCTTAACAGGATACCAGGCATCAAGGGACAGAAAATGAGAAAAGGCATGGCCACGACCCTCGCCCTCAGAGAGAACTTTACAGGAATGATGGTATAGCCCTCTCCTCCCTTCCAGAACCATCCCTTATGCTTTTCCAAAGAGAGCCACCCAGAATGCTGCTGTGTCTGAGGACCTTCTCGTGTAGTCCCATGAGGTTCTGTGAAGAGATGCTTCAATCCTGTCTCTCCTTCAAAGACTCACCAAATTGGTTAGTACAGATACATGGCAACATAGAAGCTCTGGAAAAGACTTCTCTATTCCAGTCTATTGATTCATCATTCTGACTTATATTTTTAGTGCATTCTCTAGTTGTCCTATGGAGAAATGAACATCACTGGGATAAAAACAGTAGCCAAGAGCCTAGTGGGAGTACTTTTGAGGGATCCATGGGAGCAGTGGTCGTTCGTTGGGATTCTGGGAGATGTATTGGCTATCCAGGCACATAGATAGTGCCTGGAACTGAGTGGCACCATGGATTCTTCCTGACCCAGGGACTGTAAGCAGAAATAGCATGGCTCATTTCTGACCGGTGCTGATGTGAGGAGAGACTGTCTGTATCCTTCTTTGTCACCAGCGCCTGGCCTGGTGACATCCCACACTGTGGAATGCTTTCAGTGAGGAGCTACTGTGGAATGGAACCCTTAATGTGTAGGGTGGAACTGGCGTGGGATCTGGCGTGAGCGGAGCAAATGCATGGTGTTTAAAGCATGGGGGTGAATTATTTTTTACTGCGGAACAGTGCAGCAGATTCTGTAGACACTAACTGTGGAAATGAGCAGTCAGATTTAGGAAACAGTGGAGATGGATCTCATGGGAGTCTCTGATGGGTGGAAGATAAATGGCACTGAAAGAATTGCTACCAAAGAATCAGAGATTAGCAATGGCTGTTGGTGCTCATCGGTTACAGCTCCTGTCTCCATCTAGCTCAGCGTAGTCTCTAATCCTGTTCAACAGAATGCTTTGGAAACATACCCCAGAAAAGAGCGAGGAGAGTCTTGATTGCCGTGGTTAGGACGGAAGGCTCTCTTGCATCATCCGACAGTGTTTTGACCATCCATGACAGGCTTAGAGACACATGATTGGGATCCTTATTTTATTATGGAGCTAGTGTGCTGGGGTGAACAGAGAACGACACACATTTGCTTCAGCTTCTTGAAAAGCGTAAAACCCGGGCCATTGCTGTGTTACCACCACCAACAGAGTCAGGAAAAACACAGGGGCCAAGAAGAAAAACCAACCCAAACTTTTATGAGAACCAGAAACCAGAAGAGTGAACTGCCTCAGGGAATGGCAGATTACCCTGAACCTAGTGACTGGTCACACTGGCTCTAAGGGACACGTGAAAGGCCCTTGTTGAGTTCCTCTTCCTGACATATTATTGCCCTGGCACAAATACTGTTGTTAGGATCCGTCACTATAGTTTATAATCACTATATCTCAGCCACAAGATTTTTTTCAGATTTATTTTTCTGGTTATTTCACTTATTGATTTTATTAATAATCTCACGGTGTAGCTTTCCTAGAGATCATCACATGTGTGGGCTGGCCTAGAAATCTTGGCAATCCTCTTTTGCCTCATCCTTCCAGGCACTGGAATTATAGTCAAATGTGATTACGTTCCGTTTAACTTTGTATTGTAAATCAGGAAAAATTAGGAGGGTTGCTTTAAGAGCTAAGTAATGTAATGCACTAAAGCTTCTGAAACCTATAATTCTAGTCTAATATGCAGAATAGTTATTATTTTTGACCAGCGTTTTCTCTTTAATTTTGAGCCCATATGCAATCCTGATAGGACTACAGAGGAAACATAAGTCTCAGTCCAAACCATGGCACAATGGCATTTTCAAGATGTCACTAGCCTTGGACCCTACACACCAATTCACGTGAAGGAATTAAACTGCTTGACTGTGAGCTTTCTGTGAACTAATGAAATCAGCAAAGCATACGCTCATTAATCAAACGTTTGCTCAGCAGTTTACAGAGCAATAATAATCACATAGAGTAAGCTCAGTTCCACTGTCCCCACCCCAAATGCACCCCACCTCTGGGAGGCCAAAGGGGGAAAAATTTTGTATCTAGACCTGGTTCCCTACTCTTTGCAACACTAATTTCCCAATTGGATTTTAGCAATGGGATCAGAGCCTGGCAGCCAAGCACCAGGATACAAAGGTATTGAAGTTAAGACAACCAGAAAGACGCTCACAGTAGCCGCTCAGAGTTGCCTCATGGTGAAGTGGTACAGGGAGTGAAGCTGGATGACCTCGACAGAGGCTATAGCTCCATCACAGGCCTGCCAATGAGAGAGAATAAGCTGTCTAGTTGGCAGTCAGAGAGATGATTGATGCAACTCTGAGTGTCTCTTCTTAGGCTACATAAACGGGATCTGCATTCTGTCTATTCCCTGTGCTCATACTTTTAGTTACCAGCCAATTGAGTCCTAGTTTTTTTATATCAAAGTTCCCTTTTTGCATCTCTAGTCTACACAGCACAGCACAATTAGAAAACAGAGCAACACTACAGGAAACATGGGAAGACTGGCCAACAGGCTGGGCCAGACTCCAGATCTGCTTCTAGATCACTTGATTCTTGGGGCCCATTTTTGGGAACTCACCAAATATTTTCTGGTACTTTATTATGACAGTGTTAAGAAATATTTATTAACTCTTATAATGTGCCAGGCACTTAGGTGTTAGGCACCGGGTACACAAAATATCCATTAACTTATCTTTCTTTACATGCTTGCAGACAGGTACAGCCCCACAGATGTGGTCTGGAAGGTAATACTGTGTCATCTCTGAGGGCACCAACACTGGATTTTGAAGGCACATAAAAGGCTAATTTTAAATATACACAGGAGACCAACTGTGGAGCATTCCTGAAACTGTAGCATTCTGGAAGCTGAGACAGGAGGGTTGTGAGTTCAAAACTAGCCTGAGCTACACAATAAGACTCTGGCTTAAAAGAAAAAAAAAAAATCATTACCTAAAAAAGACAAATGAGAGAGAGAGAGAGAGAGAGAGAGAGAAAGAGAGAGAGAGAGAGAGAGAGAAAGTTCGAAAAATAAAGTCAAGGAGAAGCATTTCGGATACAAGGACCAGCCTGGCCAAAGACACAGGAGGCCCCTTAACTTTGGCGACGATGATGACCTCATCATGGGATATATTTTCTGTGTAAGGATGGATTAAGCCTCATGGGACTCTGCTACAAAGAAAATCTGGAGTCCAGGGGACAGTAGAGCTAGAGATGTAGATTCGGCAATAGCTCCTGCTGGCAAAGCAGGGAAAGAGCCGAGGAAGCATAAGGAAAATAACCGATGGTGAGATTTGCACCCTATGGAACACCCAGACTTAAAGGACAGGAGAAAATGGCCACAGAGAAATGACACTAAAGATGAAGAGGAAATCCAGAATATCCATAGCTTTAAGCATACGGCCATAACAACAAAAAATGGCCCAAAATGAATACGCATTCCGTTGAATGACATGAAGAGTTTTTGCAAGCTTTCCTGAAGTACACTCAGTGGTGTGGGAGTCACAGAGCAAGGAAGAGAGCTGCAGTTGGCTTTTGCTTCTGTGCCAAGAAAAGGAGTGAGCTGAAGATGGGATGGTCTCAGACAAGAAAAGATATTTTTAAGCTAAAAACCAGAGGGCACCGTGAGTTGATGCTAAAGAATGACTAGAAATGAAATACACGGAGATGGTCAAGGCAAAGCAAACAGTGGAAATGTAAAGATCAGAGAAGCCATGCTGGGACAGGGTGGGCGCCGAGGCCACTCTCACCATGTCCACTGTAGGACGTGTGACTCAACCCAGCATGAGCATAGACTAATGTGAAGAATCCATGTTATATGTCAAAGAAATTACAAGAGACTATTCAAACTCAGTGCATATCGTAACGCCTGCATTTTACTTTCTTTACTGGTTTATTTCACTGACAAATGCAAATCTGCCAGTTTGATTTCATGACCCACTGACCAACGAGGACCCAGTGGATGTAAAGACTCTTCCATTCATAAAGTAGAGAAAAATTTAGAAGAGATGAAAACAAATACCCAGGTCCAGGCAGGAATGTGTAGATGCAGATGAGGTCATGTGCTAAATATTCAGAGAACAGAGTCAAGAAGAGAGACAGGGTCGAGAAGGGGGCATCCAGAATAGCTACTGACAGCAGAACAGTATGCTGATCAAGAACATGGACATGCCTGCTGCCATCCAGGCCTGTTTAAGCCAGTGTTTGCTTTAGCACCGGCAAAGGTAGTTAGTTCTGCCATGTTGACTATCAGGCTTGCCAGTTTTGTTTGGTATTCTTTCACCCAAACCAACCGATAGTTACTGAATACAGACTGAAACAAAAGCACTCCATGCTCTAGGCTCCTCTGTTGCATGAACTGACAATGCCACACGGCTCCTTTCTATTTCTGCTCCCCTACCCCGCACACACCTCTGACAGAACAGACACAAGCACTTTCCTTACATTCTCCCGAACAGATACATAACCTCCTCCACTTTTATTAAGATTTTTTTTTTTTTGAGCTCAGAAAATGGTCCAACTGTCAAACTGACACCACCAAGCACAGCCTTCAGCACTCTATAGGTACAGATTGTTTCCTGATGGACATCTGTTTGCCGTACACTGAAGAGGCATGCCGGTGGCCACCCTTGTGTTTGTACTGTTGGTCCAACTTCCATACCACGCCGCTGTAAGATTGGAAACAATATGGCTTCTGCCATTCATTTGACAAATACTTATTGGGCAGTGACCATGTGCCATGTGTTGTTCCAGCACAGGGATGTTGTGTACGTGGGAACAACGTGGTCCCTGCATTCAAAGTTGCTAGCATTCTCTTCTGAGGAGAAAGGGAGAAGAGAGACAACTCTGTTGTATTTCTCCTCCCTCCTTCCCCTCCTCCCTCCCCTCCCTTCCCTTCCTTCTCCCTCGCCCTCCTCCATCTTGGCGGTGGAGAGATAATGAGAAAAGAAGCGTGTGGGAGTAGAGAAACCATGTGCAAGCACGTAATTTAGAGCCCGGAGCCTGGAGCCACCTTGGTCCTTGAACTAAAAGCTAATATGGCTCCAGCCTTGTCACAGAAAGAACAGGACTGGAGTGTGTGTGGGATTGTAGGCACATGGAAGACATTCATCTCTCTTCCACAAAGCATTTTAGTCAGAGTGGTAATGGACAGATGCCATGACTGATGTCTGAGCATGTAGCCGATTACTTAACAGACTGGGGTGTCTCAAACAATAACAGCGACAACAAAGTCAGTGATCTGCTTCCGTGACACTTTGGTGGCTCTTGTCCGGATGTAAGCATTCACAGCACAGTCTGCATCTGGAGCCCTTTCACCACCGTCCTCACAAAACACTTCAGTCATTTGTCTCTATTCGGTCACTCAACCTTGAGGCCAAATGATAATTTATATGGCCGAGAAGCTGGAGAAGCTGGGATTCCCCAAACAGACCTAACCTTGCACCTACCAACACCTTTGGATGGCATGCTAGGTTTCAACGTCACAACAGAAGAGCGTGAAGGCATTTCTTCGTTCAAGTGCTAGGTTTTCCTGGAGTCACTCTGCTCCGCTTGCCCTCTTTGTTTTCTACTCTACTCCAAGTCCTAAGGAGCCTCAACATCCACATGACCCCCTCCTCAATTCCAAAGGTGACTGCAGATTGAGCTGCAGGCAGAGCTGACTCTATGAAATGTACTCTGCTGGGTGCAGCAAAAGAAGCTTAAGCTCTTAGCTCATGCACCTGGAATTTGTCTTGTGCCTGCTAAGTGCAAATCTGCAGGTTTAATGATTAATTGGAATGACAACAGAGGCCTGTGCATGATGGTGATGGCTAATGAAGGATGGCCACATCTCTCTGTGCAGTTAGAAGCCCAGGGAGCCTAGAGTGGACGGAAAACCAGTCCTTTACCAGGGAGACCAGGAAGTCACCATGAAGCTGCCACTTCACTTGCTTATGGAAGAAGAAAGCTGTGACACCTTAGGAGGGAAAGAGGGGTGGTTATGGTCATCTTATTTCTTCTCCACTTGTTGACCTTCGACTTCTGTGTTTTGGCCACTCCAAGACTCCCACTCCCAGCTCTTTAAATC
>JADRCH010000030.1:9450404-9468029 GCA_019843965.1 Rhynchomys soricoides
ATGACCCAGCATTTGTCTGTTGTACCTGAGCCCACTGCAGCTGAGCCCCACGCTCTGGTGGTACACGCCTCTGGGGCTCACTGGCTCTACTCACCAAGGTTAGATGCTGGGGACAAGATGAATGCCACTCATTAGGCTCTGTGCCTGTACCTCATACCTGTTCTTCTGAACTAATGGAGTCACATGATGGAACTAGCAATAGTTGTCTTTAGAGTCAAACGCAGATCCAGGGTATTTCCCAGCCAACAATAGCCCAACATCCCAGAGTTCAGGTTTCCTAAAGCCTGATTTGAGTTTTCCACAGGTTTGGAGGCAGCAAGCTATGCATTACCTGCTTTGTCACTGCCTGTCCCCTACTCAAGTCCTCTCCTTTCTTGCCAATACACAATCTTCTCATGGGGCTTTCGGGTGCTCATGCCTAGACCTCCATGGCAGTGACGCAGTATCCTAAAACCACAGACCTGTGTCTACTTTCCAAGTCTTGCATTTGTCAGTGGAACTGACCTCCTTATCCTTAACGGTACCTGGTTTTAATTTCCTGCCTTTACACCTTTGCTCTTTGTTTACTCCATTCTTTACCTTCCCCCCTGCTGACCCCCATTACCTCATTTTGTCAATATTCTTCTTGAATTCAGCTCAAACATGCCCTCTCTTGCAGCTTTGCTCTTGCCTGCTCTATCTCTCTTTTTCCTCCTCTGAGTCTCAGCTTATCTTATGCAAAGTTCATTTGGAGTGTCATTTTAAACTACACATTTCTTCCTTAGGGAAGAACTATTTCATACTAGGGAGTCACTTCTCTGATACACAGTTTGAAGTCCCACAAAACATCTTAGGAATGACTAAAGGCTGAATGGCTGGTCCAAGCAAGTTATCCATAAGTCAAATAACTTAATCAACTATCCACCATGGGCTAGCACAGGGACACACAGGTGAATAACTAGGCAATATCTTTGTTCTTGAAGACCCTATGTTTTATACAAATACATTCTAGACGTATTTTAAAAACCAAGGTGCAGAATACTACTTTTGTTCCTTCTGTGGTAGGAGATGGTATTCCAGACTGGTGCCTCTTTGTTATTCTGGTAACTTGATGCCTAATTAAGTTCCTACCATCCAGAGTTTACTTTAACAGATATTATTGCATTTGATCCTGACAACAGTGCTAAGAAGTCAGAACTGTTGCTACACACGAGGAAACAATGGCTCAGGAAGGCCAACCCTAGCCTACAAGAGTGAGCCCAGGAGGAGTCAGTCTGCTTACCTCTGAGAAGTTCTATCCACCAGTCACAGTATCACCCACGAGTCTCCATACTGACACAAGCCACGTGTCCCATGGTGTGCATTTGCTGGTTTTCTACTTGGAAGTTTCCCAGAATTCAGACTTCATGCCTAAAACTCTACATGTCACTTGACACAATTTCAGCTGAAAACATTTGTGCCACAAATTTCAGCGGGCTCTTTCAGAAGCATCACCAGCTGTCCCTTCGTCCACAGAGTGTTACAGGACTACCACTAATTTAGGTTCACCTGCAGTGACGGAGCTTCCTTTGACAGGGTCATTACACCCCAGGCTCCTAGTAGGACCTAGTATTCTCAGAGTCCCCGTCTCTGCACACAGAATCACTGGTTAGCTTGTAAAGTAATGATTTAAAAGTCATGTTTTCAGCATCAGCTGCCCTCAGTAGGATTTGATGTGACTTTTATCCAAGATTATCTGTGGAGCAACTATAGGCAAACAGACGAGTCTATAAAAGAAGGCACAAGCCCTGCATTTCCCTGACCACCATACATCTGAAACATACTCCTCATACGCTAAATGTTCACTAAATAAAGTAAATGGGTAAGTCATTAATTTTAAAAACTCACTTTGAAAACACCATAAGATTAATTATAGAGTATGGTCACAAGAAAATTGATTTCATGTTGAAAATAAATTTGATCCCTGATTCCACTCAGGTATATGGGTGGCAAGACACAATGTAAGTACATGGTTTCTTCAGTAAAATGGGGTTATGCTATTTGACTATCATAAGGGAATAGAGAATATCATGAAGCATGCAGAAAAGGATTGGTTCAGGGTGGCTCCTCACTGCTAAGTCCACTAAAAATTACACTTTTTGTTGGTTTATAAACCATTGCTTAGAAAAAGCAGACCATGCCTGAGGAACACTATTAGCCTTGTTTGCAAGTTCCTGTACTGGGCTCTGGTGGGGCTCGGGTATGGTGCCTCCCACTGAGCACTTCCTGTGCTTTTAGTGGTGTCTCCCGCAGCCCTCGCCCAGCACCTATGAGGGCATTCAGGGCCTTAGCCCAAGAGTGTCCAGAGGCCCAGAAACACCAACTACCGCAAGCAGGTGAATGATCAATATACAGTCATAAATATAATGGTCCAACTTTTGTGGACTTAGATTTAAAAAAAAAAAAAACATACTGCTAATCTGCATACATTGTTAATTTTCTGACTATGAGCATAAATGAAGATTGCTCTAAAACCACTTTAAAGTCAGTCTAAGGTCACTTGTGAAAGGACCATTATATACCTGTATCCATATCCACGTCTACATCTGTGTCTATATCTCTATATCTATATGTATATGTATATATTTCCTGGTTAATTCCGTTCCACTGTGAGTTACTCTGTGTTGGCCTCTTCCACACATGAACTAGGGATCTTGATATAGTTGATTTAATATCTTGATGTTTATTCATGTTGTCCCATTTGATTAAAAGTCTTTCTAAGCCTCATTTTAAACAGAAAATTGCCCCATCCCTCTTGTAAACAAATCTCTAAACATTACTATTGTTTCTTCTTTCCTTGTAAAATTAAATACTACAATAAACAATAAAGGTGTTTTTATTGAATTGGTTTCTCAAACTTTGTTAGGTTTGTATCAGATTTGATTAGTGAATAAATCCTTAAGTGCTAAACATCTAAAGGTACCTAACTCTGTGGAAGGGTTGAGGACCCTCTCCTGTCCTTGTATGCAAAGCAATGAAATGATCAAAGATCTGCACACCTGTGGATCTGACTCACTTGAAGATGTCCATCAGTACAACACCCACCAGGAGTGTTAACACTTCGTCTCACTGAATCCCACATGAATTAAGGATCATTTTTCTCAATTTGAACGATGAAAAAATCACAACTGTCCATCGCTTTCTTATTTATTTGATTTCTGCTGAGATCAGACATTTAATCCACATTTATTATACATAAATGTTTAACTTTTAAACTCTTGTTTAAGACTTCTTCTGCTTAAAGAAATTTCTCTCACTTCCTATTTCTTTGTAGCTTGAGAAAATGAACACCTAAAGTATCCCCTGAAAGCCTTAATGTTGTCTTTTGGTTCCCATAGAAGCTAAGGTCAGGTTTTTAGCTCTTTCAGCTCTCAGAAATCTAGGTTGTTACAGAGAACCAAAATGAGTTCACCATCTGCACCGAGAGCTTGTGAGGATCTGGGAAGGGACGTTAGGCACAATTAAGCAGAAAGTATCTGCTGGTGTCCTGGTACAAAGAAACTCAGTGCATGTATCAACAGTGGCTGGAGGAGCTCCCTGCACAAAGCACTGTGAAGATCCAACTGTGTCTTTCTAAGGCAGTTTGTTATTTACTATAACTAAATAGGAATGAATACCAATGTTACTGTAGCATGTGGGTCTCATTGAGTTATGTGAGCATAAACTATTTCCTAACGTTCCAGTTACTCTGTTACTGTTTCTTAGGAACTGCCTCTTCAGTTGTGTTCCTTACAATGAAGTCCCTTGGTTCAGGTCACATTCCAATGGTTATAGAAGGACATGAATGTCAAGAGATAGAGATTGAGGCCTGTCTTTTCAGAGCCTACCAATCACACTCTCTGTCCCTTCCTGTTTTACTTGCTACGTAGTTCCTATCACCTAAATTATTTGTCTGTTTTTACTTTCTGCCTCCCTTCTCCATGGAGGCAGGGATTTTGTCTGTCCTGTGCTACCATGTCCCCAGAACCTTGAGTGTATCAGCCATACATTGGGCACTAAATAAATGCTGTTTGCTTATATAACTGCTCACCAGGATGAACTGGCCTGCTAAACCATTGTTTTGCACTATAATCAAGCAAAATCGGTCAAGTCCAGCAGACTTGAAGTAAAGTCCCATCTTTTGTGACTTTGGATACAGCATGCACTGATTTTCCCTTTTGGTTTCCATATTGAAGAATTAGCTTGGATTTATTTAAATGAGAGAAGCAGAGAGACTTGATGCACACCAAGTGCCCAGTACATGATGTTCTCAGGGTAATTCGGGAGATAATTCTCCTGCCCAGTGTGACACTGGGCCCAGCAGCTGATGCCCTGCCCTGGGACAACCCATTCAATCAGAAGGCCTGTCTGTCGAGGGCCACATGCATCACAACCTTTCCACCTACCCCAAGCCTTGTTCAGCAAACTGAGTCATGGAGAAGAAAAGGAGATCACAGAAGATAGGCACCCAATCCAGAGACAGCCAGGGTCTGGGCACTGCATCAGGCTGAGCCATGCACCAGCAGGATGGTTCTGTGCCCACACCTCTTCTCTCTTTTACTCATCTCCTCAGAAACTCTAAAGTGAGGTCAGAGGAGGAAAACCCACAGAATACTGGGGAGCAACTCAATATTCCAAGGCCCCTTTTGACCTATTTATTCTACAGCACAACTAAGAAAACTTTCTTCCAGAAAAGTAAAGTGACTAACCCATCTCCATACAATAGGCAGCTTTCCCTGCTGTCCTGGTGGCATCAGTCATTTTGGTTGCACCATGTGTTAATTCACTAAGGCTATTTAACAAAGAAACATTAGCTACACAACTTAAGGCAACCTAAATGCATTGTCTCATCCTTTTGGAGAATTAAGGTCTAGGCCCAGCCAGCTCACCCTGAAAACTCTAGGAGAACTCTGCTTGGTACTTCTGTGCCTAATTAGCCAACAAGTTTTGGAGTCTCTGGCTTAGTGGCTAGGCTGGAGCAATCTCTCTGGTGTTCCTCAGTCGCACTGGATAAGAAATCTGCCTTGTTCCGGTTTCACCTTCACATACAACATTGCAAATAAGGAGCTGACCTTACCCATGTCACTGTAACCCATGACCTCACACCCATATGTTCCCATACAAAACGACACCCTCCTGGAATAAACTGCCTTCCCTTAGCGCAAGTACAGGCCAAGATCTGATAGGGCCCCTAAGGGAATGAATGGCCCCTTGATTCAAAATCAGGTCAATCTCTACTCCCAGCCAGGCTGTCGCTGCAGCCTTTATTAACGCCACTTCTATGTGAACGTCAGTGGTGCAGCAGCCTTTATTAACGCCACTTCTATGTGAAAGTCAGTGGTGCAGGCGAGATAGGATGCATGGCAGGGCAACAGGAAAATCTCAGCTTTCTCCTTTCTCTATTCTGCTGCTGGTGTCCTGAAATCTCTGAGCATGCCCAGTCTGTTTCTGTCTAGTGGGAAGAAGGCAGTGTGGTAAGCGGATCCCCAGGTCCAGTGCATTATCTTAGTCAGCAAGTGCATGTCTCTAAGAAAAAGGTTGGGTGAAAATAGTTTCCCGTGGTCTCCTTGACTACCGACTAATGAGGAACCAGAGTCCAAAATAGATGGTGAGCTCACCCAGGAAGTGTACCCGCATCCCACTTCCTCTGACTTCTGCACTGCAGTGGCTGTGTCTTCTAACCTGCCTCTGGGGTTTTCACCCCCACACAGGCTCCTGGCTCACCCCAGTAACAGCTTTTCTAAACCCCTCTGCACACAAGGAGCACGTGTCCTTGAGAATATTGAGATAGAGACAGGAAATGCTGATGTTGCTTCAGGTGTTCACCTACTGTATCTCTCTTGTAAAGACCCACAAAGGGCGCTATAGAATCATTAGGAATCCCCTTGCATGACTCTCAAGGCTTCCAGATCAGTGAAACTTAGATCACACCTTCATTTGGTATCTGAGGTCAGTCAAACGGAAAAAACCTGAAATTTAATGTTGCCTTTACAGTGAGGATTTGCTAAGCAAATGAATGCCAGAGTGTAAACAAGGCCTTCCCAGTCTTCCCAGGAACCTGTAGGGCACAACAAGCTTACAGCCTTGGAAGCAATCCTTTTACATGCTAATTACAAATCCCACAGTATTTGTGGGTCTCTCTGGGATGTCTATTTGCCAACAAGTTGTTTATTTCCAGTTTAAAGGGGAGAGAGGGCTATGAATTATTGAGTAGCCATCTACTACTCCTTGTTCAGCCAGTGAACCTCTGTGTGAAAGGTTGTTTATCTTTATAGCCATCCTTGGATCTGAGCATTGCCCTGGTCTGCACCGGTGGGAGCATGCTGCTAAGTGGGGAGACTGGTCCACAAGCACGGACAGGCACCTGCATCCAAAAGTATTGCTCTCCGGCCACATGCTCTGCTTTTCTCTACATTCTTAAATTCAGTCCTCTGAGTAATTCAGAATGGTATGTCCTGAATTAGCTCAAATTAACTTGTTTTTATAAATCTTGTTTCCATTTCACGAATGAAAAAAGGAGGCTGTCAGCCAAGATACAAACTATCAAAAGAAAAAGGTTGTGTCAGATGAAGGCTAATAACTCCATCTATGATGCTTCCTGAAGCCTACCAGCGACTCTGAAAGAAGAAAGATGGAAAATCACCATCTCCTTGTCAGACAGTTCTTTCCTTTGGAAAGAAGAGCTTTCACCACACGGGAAAGAATGCTTTCTGGCTCATGCAGACAAGGTGTGTGCCTGGGAGGTATGACAGGCAGTGACGCTGGGCAGGCGGATTTAACCCTTCGTCTGCACCTTTCTGATTCTGCCATTGCCTACCAAGCCCTTGAAGACTGACAAGATGTTTGGAGACAAGCTTCATGTTTTCAGAAATCCTGCACGCCTTCCTCACCCGGGAGGCAGTCTGCAAGCCACATCAGAACGTTCCATTGAGACATGTTTGTAGTGCACATAGAGAACACAGTTTAGTGAAAGTCAGGCTTTTGACCCAGAGATAAAACAGCTGTTCATTTTCAGACTGCTTATCATTAGAAGAGCTGAAACATCACAGGCAAGTTCAAGCACTCTGAGGTTTATAGAGCATGCACTAAACTTTACATAATGGCCCCGGTGTTGTTAGCTTATTTGCCTCACAGCAGCATCTAATGCATGAAACAAAACAGGTTTCAAACAACTACAAGGCACAGCATATAAATCAAGCTTTTCAAATATTTACTAATCCTGACTTTTTTATGCCCCCCTCCCCCAGTTCTTGCAGAAACACATCAACGTGACTCTTAGGAGTTGCAGGACCAGCTCTGGATGCAAATATTCTCAACAGCGCCTGCGCGCACGGTGGTCTTTCAGCTACGGAGCCGCTCAGTCTAGGCTTCCAGTGCAGTGCAACTGCAAATAACCTCTGCACTTTTGATCTGAGCTTGCTCTAGGAGACCGGTGAGCGAAATCCCAGCACGCTCTGATTCATTCTGCTTTCTGATTGGTTGTTTTCCCTAGCCGCTGACGTCATTCTGTTGCTGGGTGGAAAACTTCTGCACCACAGTCCTCCATATTGACTTCAGATTCTCTTGAAAGGGACATTGTACTCCACAGCGAAATCAGATTATAGCTCAAATGGAATTAAAAAATCTTTTTGTGTGATTGCGTCAATCATCTCACAGCCTTCCACCCCACAATTTAACAAATGCTTTTATGTGACACTCCTTCAGGCCACCCGACCCCTCTAGAATCTCAGAAGAACTTTTTTATTTTGTAGATGAAAGGCGTTTTCACATCTCCTAGAATGGGCTAGCTTTCTGATCACCTTATATCTGCCTTTATGAACAGAATTCAAGTATGTCATCATTTGCTCCGGTAACTGTGAAGGAGGGCTTTGGGAATAAGTGGTTTTCTTGTTCTCATGTAGCCATCCAGCATTCCTCGAGGCAAAGAGTAACTACAAGTGCTGGCCACCTCCCTACCCTTTGTAACTTGCAGGACACTCCATAGATGGATGTCTCCCAGATCTCTCCAGCAGCCCCGTGAAACAAGAACTGTCGCTTCACCCATTGTATAGGTAAGAGAGAAATCCTTCACTAGCTATGACACAGAGCTCACAGAGGGCAAGACTGGGACTCCGTCCCTGGCTTTCCAACCCAAATTCTGAAAGTTTTTCTGGTGGACCAAACAACTTTCAGGGCTGACAGCAAGGTGATTTGCATGGAGCAGTCTGAAGTAGCTAGATAACCTAAGAGGTATCAGGCCCAGGTCCTGTCCATCCCCACTCAGAGCCTTTGCTTCTAAACCTTTGGGTAGCTCTCTACAGAATCTCAGGAGATGCTCTTAGAAGCACATTTATTATAGAACTCTCTGGGCTTCTACAGCTCTTGCTTAAGTGCTGCTCTGAGGAGGAGAAAATAAAAGCCTAATAATTTCAACACGCATTTGCATGTATTACGTAAGGCTTCTTTCTATAAGGGTAAGATTATCCAGTTGCAGGCTTATTTTAAGTCTTAATGGAATGAATTTGACAGAGCAGAAATAGCAGGCTCCATAACCAGCTTAGTAAATCCGTTGTCAGAGCAGGGGCAGCAGGCTCTTCCAGGGTTGCTCTTGTGTGCCTCTGGATGGGATGGTGACCTGCCTGCTGTTTGGCTGTCCTATTGCTCAGCTCACAGTGCCATCTCTTCCACCTCACTCACGGCTGTGCAGCCCTCCTTTTCAACCTTCAGTGCAGGTTTGAAACAGTTAGCTTTCCTAGGTTGTTTTTACGAAGGAAAAAGCAAACCACACACAAACACCACAGATTCACTCCATGGAAACGGCCACATCTGGCTCTCTCCGTTGAGAGCAAGGTTGTCTTAGTTTGAAAGTAGACACAGGCTAAGAGGGCTCTTCAGCCAAGGCTATGAGACTGAAGGGCTGGAGGAGGAGAGCATGAGGAGGAGGAACACAGAAAGTGGGTAGTTTGGGCTCTTTGCTTCTCTTTCTTGACCTTGGGCTATATCCCCCAAGTACCCAGCCCCCTCCTCTGGGGCAAGGTGGGGGTCTCCAACCCACTCAGATGAACTCATGCTTCTCTCATTTCCCCAACGATGGCTCTGTGCCTGTGGGACACGGCAGGGCCCTGTGTGCCTCGATCCTCAGCTCTCACTGCCTGTAGGGAGAGCTGAGGATCTATAGCAGGCACCCCACTCTCGGTTTCAGCCCACGGTGCTCCCTAGGTTCTTCTCACACTGCTCACATTTTCAGACTTTTACTGACTCTGTTTTCCTGTGTTACTTTGAGGTGACAAGCAGTGCAATTGCTATAGACTTTTTGTCTCATCTCTCTCTGCCCTCGCTGTGGACCCATCCCACCTGTGCCCTTGTGGTTGCTTTTGCAGCTCTTTAAAAAATGACAGCATTCCACAGAGGTCCAAAGAAAAAAATCCCATGTCATATACCTATATGCTAGCTGGCAACCTCACTGAATTATTAAGATTTTATTGATGAAGAACTACATGCAGATTTAAAGTTCATACACTATCCATGCAGTTCCAGAGTGCTGGAAACACAAGTCAAACCAAGCTGCCCACTTAGCCCTAACCTCACCCCAACTTTTGTTCTCCTGTGAAGGGTCCATTTTGCCCAGAAAGTAACCTAGTTGATGAAATCCACAAACACCTTTTATGTTCCGAGCCAGGTGACCTCTGAGAGCCACCCATCATAGCTTGCTGTCTTTAGGCCCTTGCAGAACTCTGAGTGCTGGGGTCAGAGTTCAGGACCTAGAATCAGGCCTCATTCAATCTTCACTCCTGTCATATATCTGCACATCAAGAGCAGGGAGGGCAACCAAAATCATTTCTCTGCTAATTCACTTTAAAAATAACTCGGGGAGAGCAAAATATCTGTCCTTTATTGGTGGATCTGAATAAACCAATAATTATGACATCCACATCACAGAACTGGTATGCAAGGTACAGAAAAGTCTCAAAAAAGCCAGGCATGGTAAGTGCATACCTGTGATCCCAGCACTCCAGAGGCTGAGGCAGGAGGATTGCCATGAATTTGAGGCCAGCCTAAAATACATTGAGTTTAAGGACAGCTTGGGTTATTTAGTGAGACACCATCTTAGTAGCAGCAACAACAAAAGACTCAGTAAAGGTTACCAAGCATTCTAGTATTTTTGCCAAACATAGAAATTCGAATGTTGACAGAAAAAACTCAGGCAGAGAGGACTCAATGTAGGAATCCAGGGAACCACCATTTAAACGCAGAAAACAGTGAAACATGCCAGGAGACAGTGAAAAACTAGAAACATTGAAATGATTACAAGTAAAAGGTGTTTGTTTGTTTCAATTGGCTTTCCCTTGTAACACAGTGATGTTTGCCATTTTCTGTACCAGTTAATAGGGGTTCTGTCTGCAAATTGCAGGCCTTTTGACACAACCTGCCTATAAAATTAAAAATTGGTGATTTACTAGTTCTGTCTCTCTTTTCTCCAGATTTAAAGATAATTTCACGTATTTGTTTGTGGGTGTGCCAAGATGCATCTGTGGAGGTCACAGGCGTCAGTCCTCTCCTTCCACCTTTACAGGGGTCTGGGGATTGAACCTGGATCATCACGTGTGCACACCAAACACCTTTACAGGCTGAGCCATGTCACCAGCAGGTGCTCTTAAATTTACTGCATCTACCGAAGAGACAAAGAGTTTCTGTGAAGCATTAGGCGGTGCTCTAGAAAGCAGAGCACGAATTGTTGTAGAGTGAGCACTGCTCAGTAACCCAGATAAAGCTAAACTGGCCCCAGCTCTGAAAACTATCTGCCAGGGATTTACACTTCCACCCTCAAAATATACCCAGTACTCTGGCCGTTTTGCATATTTCCTGCAAGTCTAAAAACAATATGGGTTAAGTTACTGAGAAAATGTTTATTAAATGTCTATCACATGCCATACATTCTGCTCCAATCACAATACGGTAATGAGTAAAACAGCAGCCCTTTATGGATTGTCAGGTCTATAACAAGATTAAAAGTAATGCCACGACTACTGTGGGATGGGAACTCACAGGTCTTATGGGTACCCTAGACAGAGTATCTGTCTCTAGCTACAAGTTAAGAACTGGCTCTGGAAGGATGCCATGAAGTGACCAGCATCTACTACTGCTATGCTAAGGCCCCTGAAACCTGTCATCAATGATTAAGGAGGGTGCCAGAGCAACACAAAGAAAACTCAGCATAATCTGCATGTGGTAAAGTTGGGAGAGAGAGCTAATAAAGTGGAGGCTGGTTTAGAAAGACATGTTGGTTGGAATGACACCCAAAGTGGGAAAGTGTAGACTTTGGATGACAACTGCCAACAACTGCCTTTAAGACCTAGGGGCTAGAAAAGTGGAGCTGAAGCAGCCACATGAGACAGCAAGGGAATAAAATGAACCCTGCTCTGTGGATAAGCTTCATGATGAAGCCAGATGTCACCTGGAATACCTCCTATCACAAGGATCACATCACAGCATTTCAATTCCTCTGCCTTGTCTAGGACAAGCCCACATATAAAGAATGCCCCATACATCTTTCTGAAACCAGTCAAAATAAAGGCACCTAAAGCAATGGCCCCAGCAATGAAGAGGCTGTGCTCAGAGCTGTCAAGAGCCTGGGTTACCTCTCATCTTGCTTGTGGTCTTCCCATTTTCCTCTGAATGTAAAAACCAATGGGTTGGACTTGATCTCTCCACAGGCCCCACCCAACTTTTCATGATCTTCCTGGCACACACATGCTCCAGCTCCCACTGTTACCCCCAGGCTCCAGTGTCTCTTCCACACTGGGCTCTCTGCATGGAAAATTACACACATTCTCTTCCTGCCTGCTTTATCTAGCTCACTGCTGCTTATCTACCTAACGTATCAGGGAAGCCTCCTCAGACATCACAGTCCAGGCAGAGCCTCCCTACTGGGTGTTTTCAGGGTTCTTAGCACTAATCCCAGCCATCACTCAATGCCAACTACGGAACTGTTTCACTACTTCTGTGCTAGAATGACTTCTGCGCAGGTGTGAGTTCCAGGCCTAAGGGAGTGTCCCTTAAACTTGAATGGCCCCTACAGAAATCTGGGGCATCTTGCAAACTGACTCAGTGAGTCTGAAGCAGGGCTGGAGGTTTACACTTTCTTGCAAGCTTTCAAGGACCACTAGAGTTATGGGCCCTCTGATGAACTTTGAGCAGCAAAGGCCTGTAGCCCATCTGTCTACATGTCTCCTCTGTCTACATGTCTCCTCTACCTTGGCCATGCTCTTCTTCCCACACAGTCAGCAACTACCTTAGTAGGTCCCACAATATTCTTCATCCAAACCATTAAGTGTCCCAGCTGGTCTCAAACCTTGTTTCTAGAGGTCCAATACTTTCGAACTGGCTTCCCCAAGTGTAAAGCCAACCATGCTAACCCCACCTTTTGAAAATTTTCTAGTACAGCATTTTGGATTCTCTTGAGCTTTGCCTTCTTGACCCTCCTCACCTTGTCCACTCCTGCTTTGGCAAGACCTTTTGGGTTCTGGACCTAGACTGTTCTTTTCCTCTTTAGCTCTACCTCAGACCCTCCATGGAGTACCTTTTCCCTGCCCCAGACACTTGTCAAAAGCCCACACTCCCATCCTGACTCCCTTCCCACATGAAAGCATCTGAATGGTTCCTCTCTCCAAGGGCCATTTGGGTTCTGCTCTACTTGTGTGCCACTAACTTATTCCCAGAGCAACCTGTTCCTGTGGGTCCAGAGAACTCTGGGCACAACACAGTGTCTTTCATCCTTGTCATCATTAGGCCTACTATATGACTGTGTAACACAAATGAGTGGATGCCATCGTCCTTGTTCACTGTGCTCTATATGCAGTTAAAAGGGAATGTGCACAGTGGAGTCCCTCTATGGAAGGAATGGTCCAGAATCTCTGTGATGTGAGGAACAGCTCAAAGGATGGCCTAAATATGTAACTGAAGGAAAGAGCTGCTTATATATAGTGAGTGCTCAATAAATACTTATTGAACGCCGGAAGGAACAAACGCGTCCTAATTATTGTCTCCACGCAGAGTTGCCAGATTGAAGTGGTATTACCCGATGTGAGTTACCTGTAGCTCCAGTAGATTTCAGCCTGGTAAAATGATGATTTCTTAGGAAGGCTGTGACTTACCAAATGCTAGCTCCTTTGTGAGTCTTCTAAATGAACTCTTTCTTAGAAAAGAAGAAAGCCACATGGTTTGGGGATTTGCTTTATTATTGTAGCAACCAACATTTAAAAAAAATGAAGCCATGGGAGATTTCCAGGTCTTCTGGTGTCTAAAGGGCCTCTTATTCCTCTTTCTCTGTGCCTTCAAAACCTTCTTCTTCCTGTGTGGCTTCAGTGTAAAGACCCCAGGAAGATGACTCTCCGGAGGAGCAGAGAAGGCTTTACAGATGCTGGACCCACTGTACCGGAGAAGGCCCCGCAGCAGTGCCCATCCCCAACCTCCTGGAGCAGTAGTTCTCATCCTGTGGCTTGTGACTCCTTTGAGGGTCAAATGATGTTTTCATAGGGGTCACCTAAGATCATCAGAAAACACAGATGTTCACATTACAATTTACAGCAGTAGTAAAATTACAGTTATGAAGTAGAAATGAAAATAATTTTACAGTTGGGCATCCCCACACCATGAGGAACTGTATTAAAGGACTGCAGCATTAGGAAGGTTGAGAGCCACTGTATTAGAGGCTCCTGCAGCAGACCGAGTACAGCACGAGAGACGTGTCATAACTCACTGCACACTACCACTCACTTCTATCTTTCAAGTTTATTCAACACTGAGGTCATGCACTCCAAACTTCAGTGTGCTACCATGAGTATTAAAAACACCCAGGCCCGCCGGGCAGTGGTGGCACTGGCGAGTGCGTGCGCGCATGCACACACACACATACACACACACACACACACACACCATTGATCACAGCACTCGGAAGGCAGAGGCAGGCCACTGGGCTCAAGGCCAGCCTGGTCTACAGAGTGAGTTCCAGGACAGCCAGGGCTACACAGAGAAATCCTGTCTCGAAACAAAACAAAATAAAATCCACCAATATACAAACAAACAAACCCAGGCAATGAACCACTTTCCACTAAGAATTCACTGTTGCTGTGACATAAACTAGAACCTCAATGAGTTGCTTATTCTGTCCTAAAAGTTTTCACATTGAAGATAGGATGATGGCAAAAACTGTCCTCACAAAGCATCTAGTCTAGTGAAGAAAGAAGTTCAAAAACAAAAACCGTAAAATCGTGGGCAGCAGGTGTGTCACAACACTGTGTGTCCATCCTGTATGAAGATACAAGGGGACAGGCAAGCTTCCGGGAGAGAGGTAATTGGTTTTCTTTGTTCTCTGGACCACTGCCTCTCCGTGCAGATTAGCTGAGAGCTGATTTTTTGGGGGAGAGGGGTTGCTTCTTCTTCTCTGTACACCAGAAGTGGAATGCTTGCTTTCAGACCTAGCAAAGACTCTCAAATGTGCCATAGCAAGCACTTAACTGTGTACCTTCAGAGGCACAAAGAACATCAGACAGCTTCGGATAAAATGAGTGACTCCTGACAGGGTTGTTAAGAACTGGAAGGGAAAACTGAGATGGGCAACGACCCGATGTACACACAGCTTGAACCCTATGTCACCCTACGTCCTTGGTTTCCCTTACTGTAAGACCTGTCACCTTTGCCGTGGATGCTCTTTCCATCCGCAAAGGCATCATTTAGCGCTTGCCTTTCAGGAGCTGAGGTCACTGGGAAGGTGTCAGCGGTCCTCACTCTTCTTGGCGGAGAATCACGGTGCTCTATCGGAGAATCACAGTGCTCTATCGGAGAATCACGGTGCTCTATCGGAGAATCACGGTGCTCTATCTTGTCTTACAGCTTCCATCATACAATAATTTTTCTTTTCATAAAATGACAATGGGAGGTGTGTGACAAAGGTCACCGGAATTCTGATAATTGTTTTGTACCTGGTCTATTTTTTCCAATCGCTCATTAAAATGTTGGTTGATAAGTAGCACACCATAATTACAGAGCTAAGCATGTGGGGAATGTCTCTGGGTGACCCTGTTCCTCCTATGGAAAGCGCAGGCGCCCCAAGAGACAGTTGGTTCCACTGTGATTGTTGGCCCACGCCCACGCCGTGGGCCCAGCTGGACTGACATTTTAATTTCTACCTCTTTTGTGGCTTCCATTATCCTGGGGGCCAAGGTATAAACGTGTCTGGAATCACAATTTGTGGGAGGTTAGTACAGTTTTGGAGCAGGGCCAGGACCATTCAGGGCTTGGGATGGATTTCCTGGAGATGGTCCAGATGCAAGGCTTGTCCATTTGTACCGTCTAGAATAGACAGTTACGATAAAGGTCTACTTCCCGCAGCCAGCTGTGCACTGGGAAACCCTGAGTGAGCAGTCTGGAGAGGCTGCTTCTAGGCCTCAGGGCCGGGGAAGGCTGCGGGAGTGTGGGGAGGGCAGGGAGCTTAGGAAGCAGTTACTGTACAGGGATGATGCTTCAATGGGCTGTCTGCCCAAAGGCTAGTCCTTCGTAGAGACAAGAACAGAGCAACCCAAAACATAAGGTGTACTGGTTCTGCTGGGTTTGTATTTCAGCTCCAACACTCCTCAATTGTGTGACTGAAAAGTCACAGTCCTAGGGATAAAGAAACTAAGAAGCTAGAGGTTTAGCATACGGCCTACATAGAGAGCAAGTATTCTGTCTCGATCAAAAAATATCACAAGGAAAGGGGTGGGGGTTTACACCCTCCTAGGAATCAATAAAAACTGGACCCTTGCTCAATAGAGAAGAACTCATATACAAATATTTGTACAGGGTTAGGGATTTAAAGATGTGATGCCCAGCCACAGACCTCAGGTTCAGAATCTTTGCTGTAGGGCTGGTCCAATTCCCAAGAGAAAGACTAAGTCTGTGCTTTTATTGTCTATAATTTTGATTGTTTACTATCATAACCTCATGGCATATGTAATTTGATAAAAATTTTGTTTTTCCTAATCTAAATTTTCTCTAGTGCCAATAATGACATCATCTGTTCAACCTTCCAATTAACAGACAGATCTGGATATCCAGAAGAGGCTCAAGACCACAGCATATGGCATATATGAAAGGAAAGAACATGGACAGAAGGAAGCCCCATGGAGCTTTCAGTCAATGGAGGAAACTGTCCTTTCTTTCAGACCTACATGGCCAGGGTTGAGTCAGTTCACATAGAGGCCTACAGTAACCTGCAAGCAACAGGCCACAGAATATCACTAGCATCCACTGCTACTCTTCATGGACACTTGCATTATTTGCTTAAACATAGCTGATACAGTTAATACAGTATGACCAGCATATGACATGGAAAAGATAAGCGTTTCTCAGCAAACTCCCACCTATCAGTCCCCTCTGGGAGATATGGAGAATAGACCATGTCTAGTAAGTCATTTCTAAAAATCTCTTTAAGTTCTGCTACTTTGCTAGCAGGATAATGTGGGTGGCTTTGAGAAGACCTTGAACGATAGAGCAAAGCTACTGGGGTTTGGTGTTTTTCTACAGTAAGAAGTTAGCAGGAAACATGGCAGCTGACGTCAAATGCCATAGATTAATACAACAGAGGGAGAGTGAGACGTGAAAAATGGGAGTCAGAGCAGAAAAGTAGCAGGGTGAAAGGAAGAGACACTAATCGACTGGTGACCACGTGCTGCTGACAGTGCTCATGGAAGCCAAAAGCAGCTTGACGCCATCAGGACAGATGGCTTGTCACTGGGACCCACAGGCTCTGTCTGAGGAATTCACCTCTCACTTCACAATAGGGCAGAGTGATCCTGGCCAGTCGTCACTCAGGGATGTTGAGAGGCCACTACACAACAGCAAGGAAATCCAGGACAGGGGCTGAATGATGCTCGTACATCCAAGCAAAGAGAAAGCAGCCTGAATGAGTTAAATCATTAACTTACAAGAACAGCTGTTTACTTTTGAGCCACCCAGTGATGCAGTGATCTTATTCCAGACACTCATAACTAATGGGCCACTGGAATTTCGATTGACAAGTGAATTGTTTACCTCCTTTTCCAGAGAATGCTGTCATAAGCAACAGAGTAAATATCTAATAACCTTGGTTCTTGGATTTGTAAACAACCAGTAAATAAATAAGTTATTTGTCTAATGACCAGTTCAGACTCATGATCAACCTCTCTAAGCAGAATGCAGTCATAAAAGGCAAAGACAGAACCTGGTGCACTAGGTATGAGCTGTTCATGCTGTGTCCACTATGCAACTCAAAGGTTTCTCTCAACCTAGTGTGATTTTGTTCATGTCACACAAAGGCAAAGTTGTCTCCTGCAGAGTAAAGCTGGAATTATTAGCTGTAACTAGTAGGCAACATGCTTGAATTGCCTCAAAACATCCTAGGCTAGGTTTCTGGCTGAACAAAGGGAATAATAGTCCATCTGCATTAACTGGCAAACTATGTTTTTTGGCTAAAATCTTAAAAAATGATTGCTATCTCTAGCTTAGAAGAGAATTTGTTGAGAGTAGGACATATAAATGTACACACGTATATATACCATATATGCTAAGCTGAATACATATACCATATATGCTAAGCTGAATACCTATACCATATATGCTAAGCTGAATACA
>JADRCH010000030.1:9468039-9481084 GCA_019843965.1 Rhynchomys soricoides
TATACCATATATGCTAAGCTGAATACACATGCAAACCCAAATTGCAGGCATCATCTTTCTTCCTCCACAGAAACTAAAATGACTTAGATTGTGAGGAGTGCACTGACAGAAATACAAAATTAAAAAAAAAAAATGTGCTTTGCAAATACAAGTGCAATAACGACATTTAATAATAATCTCTGCATATTTATCTTTAAAAGCACTTCAGACCCTTTAAGCCAAAACAAACTGTTCTCCTAAACTGTATGGGAGTTTCAAACATTAAAGCTCAAGTAAGTTTCAATTGCTAGTGAAAAAGTGTCTCACTGCACACGAGATATTTTCCTCTTCGTGCTTTTCTTTTAAATTACATATTTTCCCTAACTTATTCTTTGACAATTTTGTACATGTATAAAATGCATCTTGATCATATCCACCCTAGAGTCTTCCCTCCTGTGCCACCATTCTCCCAGTACTCCCATCCCACCTTCACATCCTGTTATTAAAAAAATAGCCCACTGTCTTAGATAGGGTTCCCATTGCTGTGAGAGACATAAAGGCAACACTTAATTGGGGCTGGCCTACATGTTCAGAGATTCAGTCTATTATCATCATGGCAGGAAGCATGGCAGCATTCAGGCAGACATGGCACTGGAGAAAAAGCTAAGAGTTGTACATCTTGATCCAAAGGCAACTGGGATAGGACTAGCATCCAGGAAGCTAGGAGAAGAGTCTCAAAGCCCACCCCCACAGTACCACACTTCCTCCAACAAGGCCACACATCCTGATAGTGACATTACCCAGACCAATCATATTGAAGCTACCACATTCCACTCCTTGACCCCCATGTTTAAACACATGAGTCTATGGGGGGTATACCTAGACAGAGCATAATGCAAAACAATTTAGTCCAACTTCAAATATTCCCATAGTCTATCATAGTCTCATCAAAGTTTAAAAGTTTAAAGCCTCTTCGGAGGTTCATGCGATCTCTTAACATAATCTCCTAAAAAAAATCAAAATAAAAGGCAGATCACACACTTCCAATATGTCATGGCACAAGATATACATGACCATTCCAAAACGTCATAGCAAGGAAATCCTGGACCAAAGCAAGACCACAAACCAGCTGGGTAAACTCCAAACTCCGCATCTCCATGTCCAATGTCAAAGCGCTCTTCAGATCTCCAGCTCCTTTCGTCCTTGTTGACTGCTGTTGGCAGGTCTTGCACTCAGCAGTAACAAACTTTGTTCTCTTGGGATGTCTCCACTCCTGTTAGCAGCTTTTCTCAGCAGGTATCCCATGGCCCTGGCATCTCTAACAGCGTGGAGTCTTTAAAGCAACTTCAACTTTACAGCTTCTTGTTCCAATGTCTGGGATCCACACGTGATCTTCTGGGCTCCTCCAAAGGTCTGGAGTCTCTCCTCCAGCTCTGACCTCTGTAGCACTCTAGGCTCTGGTTGACTCCACTCCATTGCTACTGCTGATCTTAGTGATCACCCATGGTACTGGCATCTCCAATACACTAAGATCTTCTACAGTAACTAGGCTTCAACAATATCCTCTCATAGGCTCTCTTCATGGTGCCAAGCCCCAACTTCTTTGCATGACCCTTTCAGTCTGACGCTATCAGCTACAACTGAGGCTGCACCTCTACCTGGCCTTCCATGACCTCTCACAGTGCAAAGTCGCAGCTGCTCTTCATGTATGTCTTCAAAATCAGTACTGTCTGAGTGACTCTTACACATCATCAAGTTCAGCTGCAGCACAAGGTACAACCTTGGCTATCTCTGAAACACAGCTTCTTTGTGCTCTCAGAAAACATTTCCTAGATTTCATGTCAGTGATACCGGTCTCTTCTTAATCACCACTAATTTCTTAGCTCCAGCTAACCCACATCAATTGTCCCAGTAGTCCCTTCTATTCTGGACTCTAAAGCCAGAGCCACATGGCAAAAGCTGCCTAGTTTTGCTGCTTGCTAGACCTGAAATATTGCTCCCTTGTTCTATTACATTATAACCAGATTTCTGTTTTCCAGCTCTTTCACTGCCTAAGTTTCACTGTCCTGGAACCTGCCCTGTAGATTGACCTTAAACTCAGAGATCTGCATGGTTCTGTCTCCTGAATGCTGGGATCAAAGGCATATACCACCACACCTGGACTTAAGGTTTTCTTTACCTGGAACTTGCTCTATTCCAAGATGGCCTTGACCTCAGAGATATGCTTGCCTCTGTATTTTGGGATTAAAGGTGTGTACCACCATGCCTAGACCTAAGCTTTTCATGGCCACTATGCTTCAAGATCCAGATCAAAAGCCTGTTTCTGTAGTTCATTTTAGATTAAAAGTCAAAATGAAAGCAATAACCAGGAGATAATAACACCTAGATATAACTATCCCTTGTTCACCTGCAAAAGCATAAACAGTAAGCTTAGCTGGGTGGGATCTTGCCCAGGGATCACCACTCCTTAATCCGTTTATCTCCTTGAACATAGAATTCAGCTCCATTCTACTTCCTGGTGCCCCTTTAATACATTTTGTAGTCTTATCTTTCTAAGCTTGCTATGCTCGATCAAAATGTTCTTCATGAGAATAAACCAGATGACAAAGTCTCTGCTGGGCATTTCTGGGACTTCCTTTGTCAATGCAATTAATCTGAGTCGCTTCACCTTAGCCTCAGACAGACTCTTCAGACAAGGGCAAAAAGCAGCAACATTCTTCACCAAAACATCATAAGAATGATCTCCAGAGTTCATATCACCCTCAGCACCAATGTCTTCCATATTCCTACTAGGATGGCCCATTTAGTTCCACTTAAACTATTCCATGGCTTTCCAAATTCAAGGTTCCCAACTCCACATTCCTCCAAACAAAAACATGGTCAGGCCTATCACAGCAATACCCTACACTCTGGTACCAATTTCTGTGTTAGTTAGTGTTTCCATTGCTGTGAACAGACACCATGACTAAGGCAACTCTTATAAAGGCAACACTTAATTGGGTCTAGCTTTCAGGTTCAGAGGTTCAGTCCATTATCATCATGTCAGGAAGCAGGGCTGCATCCTGGCAGACATGGTGCTGGAGAAGCCAAGAGTTCTATATCTTGATCCAAAGGCAATCGGAAGACTGGCATCCAGGAAGCTAGGTGGAAGGCCTCAAAGCCCATCCCTACAGTGACATACTTCCTCCAACAAGGCCACACCTACTCCAACAAGGCCATACTTCCTAAGAGTGCCACTCCTCGGACCAAGCATATTGAAAATACCACACCCATTGAGTCCAGTTAGTGCTATTTGCATACACATGGGTCTGAGGCTGCCCACCAGAGCATAGGCAACCTACTAGCAGTCATACCTTAATAAAAATGACTCCCCTCACACACAGCTATCAACTGCTCCTCATCCAGGGCTGGTGTCTCATTAGTCCCTGTCCTGTTCATGCTTCAATGTTCACTAGTTTGATCTTGTCCTGACAACTACAGCTACTGTGGGGTCATGAGGGTGACAGGTGTGATGTATCTAAAGGTGACATTTGATAAACATCTCCCCATCTTCCAGCTCTTACATTCTTTCTGCTCCTTCTTCTGTGATGCTCTCTGAACCTTTGTTGGAAGGGTTGACATAAATATATCTGTTATGGCTGAACACTCAATAGTCTCTTATTCTCAGCACTCTGAAGAGTTTTAAAATAGCAAAAATAGTAGACATTTATTGAGTGCTCATAATAGGAGATTTTATTCTATACACTATGTATTTTCAAAAAATCATCACAAAATCCAATAAAGTAAACACTAAAAGATGATGCTTAATGAGGTTTTAAGTAGTGACTAGGTTATATAATATTGGATCAGATATAAAGAACAAAAGAATTTTCAGTTTCCCCATTATAGGCATTATAGGCAATCCTTTTCAGGTTACGAGTAAAGCTGCATGGAAGGAACTAAGAGAGTTTCCGTATGCTCTTAGTACTGGGCATTCCAGCTCCCCACAGATTTGAGAGTCTCTAGGTATTACCATCTTCAGTGGGAAATAGACAATCCACAGTGTAAGTCTTGTACCTATAGATAAAGCAATAGCACCATCTCATCAACAGGAAGGCCTGCAAACACCATCCTAGGACTGCCAGGGAGACCAAGGAGTGAAGTATTTCCTTTATTTTTCAAAGGCTTAAGAAAGCTTGAGAACTATTTCACGAAAGATAGTGTGTCTGAGGGTTGGTGAACCTAGAATGAGTCCCACAGAAATGAGAGGAAAGACTGACCCTCTCCAGGAGGGATAACAGTGGGACACAGGCAGAGAACCAGAACTCCTGACTCTCTGTGACTGGCCCTGTAAAACTGCTCTGGCCTTATCTCTACAGAGGGCCTCCCTTTCCTTTCCAGATCAGCATATTTGGCCTTTATCGCTACAAGTCCCAATACAGTCCTAGTTTGTATACAGTTTATGACATCCTCTTACACTTGGACTTCAGTGCCAACCATCTTAGTGTCTCAGTGTTCCAATGCTAACGTTCTAAGAAACAAATCTGATGGGCTCTGATTATCATTTTAAACCAGTCCACAGTTGCTAGTAATTGGTTCCATAGTAACAGAACAATTAGCTGTTCAGGCACATTCCACTCAGGAAATTGAGTCTAATAAAACATGACTATGCATTTGTATTTGCAATGCAGGATGGGTCCTGGGCCCCTTGGCATCCCATGGGAATATCACAGTGATGGTTAACTGCAGCCTGACACAATAGTACCCACCATCACTTTGCCTTTTTCCTTCACTAGTAAAACTTCGGAGAAATTGAACTGTGATTTTTGTTTGTTTTTACATTTACTTTTAATCTTGTGATTCATCAACTCTAAGAAGTCATTGGGCTGGATCCACGGGCATTAGTCTGAATGAAGGATAAAGAGAAAGGGTAAAAGCTTTTGTCTCAAGGTCTGTCTTTTCAGGCACTTGACAAGGGAGACATATGAGAACCACTTTAACATTGTGTCTGGAGAGAGACAGTGTGGTTAATAGGTTACTGATCATTACTCATCAAGGCACAAAAAATAAGGAGCTTGAGGGTTTTATACATTATACACTTTCTTAGTGTAACTGTAAGAAATTTTTAATATGTAAAACCTATCGTGAGGCTTTCTGGTCCAGTAAGTTCTAGTCTTTCTTTTGGGATATCTTACCTTTACATCCTTTTACTAGTGAAAAATAGGAGTGCAGTTCCCATGTAGGGACACTTGACCTGGAAAAGAGACGAGACTGTTTCAGCTAATCTTGTTTGTTCAAAAGAAACACGGTTAAGGTTACTAGCAGACTCAGTAGTGGCCAAAGACTTGACTGGGTTAAAGAAATCCCTGCAGGGATAAACAGGGCCCAGAGCTGGAGAGAAGAATGGAGGGCCGCTCCAAGACTACATGCACATTCTTTCCATGCATAGCCCCACCCTCCTTCCCCAGCCAGCATTGCTAGTTTGCATATGGTGCATGACATCCTCTCAGGACCTGACAAATAGCATACAGTCTTGGTTTCCTAATGCCAAATTTCTAAGTAAGGAATCTGATTGGCTGAGATGGTCATTTTAAAAGTCTTTAGAAAGATGGACAGCCAAATTATAGAATGACTGTCTGTCTTTGAGTCAAAAGTCTATCCTATGATATTGATCTCAGACAAGAAGTGACCACATGGCAAAGCACTGAACACAACTGTATAGAATGAGGCCTCCAGAAAAAGAAAAAAAAAAAATATGGATACGGATGGGGTGAATTGGTATAAATACCTCAGGTTGCTGGCAGGCTATATGCAAACAGTTCATCGATCCTGGCAGCTAATCCTACTAATTGCAAAAGCTATGGGCTTGCCTTGATGGGTATGTGAGGATAGAAATGTCACCTCTCCCTCGGCTCTGTCATCTTATGTTCATCTCTGCATCTCCATGTCTAGTCACGTGCACATCAGTCGCCAAACACTCAAACATTTGCAATTTTAACCTAACATGCAAAAAGTATTTTCTTTACTCAGAGACCATCTAGTTGCTTTAGAGCAACATACCAGTGGACAAAAGCATCTGTCACCAACCATGATTACATAGATTGATTCCCAGAAGCCACATGGAAGAAGATGGGAACCAACAAGTTGTCCTCCACAGGTGTGCTGTGGCACATAAGTGCGGTAAACATTCACAATAAATAAATAAAAGTGAAATATTTTCAATTAATTTTTAAGCTATTAGAATTAGGAATGATGAATACTTCTTTGCCCAATCTCAGTGCTTATTTCAATAGATGTCACAGAGGTACCCAAATATATTTGGTGAATGTCTGATAGATCTAAGCCAAAGAATTCATTCAAGTAATAGTAATTAACTGAATTCAGTAATGACTAACTGAATACAATAATGCTAAGGTTGGAAACATATAACACTTAACTAATTAACTAATCAAGTTAACTAAGAGTCTTCCATCAGGAAAGGAGGAAAGATTCTGTTGAACGTTTAAGGGGCAGTGCTCTTAGGAAATAACTGGGGGGGGGGGTCACACTATGTGGCAGTCTGGCTGCTACAGAGTCATGCTTCCTGGGAGTTTAATAAATGGAACTTGAACTACACGGAAAGAGCAAATGGGAACATTAAGATGAGCGTTGCATGTGAGAAGGGCTTCCCAGATGGGTGCCTAAGCATCGCTCTCGGAGATGGGAGAAAGCAGCCCACTACTTACATTTCATTTTATCTAGGAGGTTTAGACCAGGTGACCAAACCCTACTGTTTCCTCCCTGCCAGTGTTCTCTCCCGTACCGCAGTCATCACACACTGGTGTTACCTGTTTGAGGTTCAAAAGTCTTGGCTCTGTTTTAAGTTGTGACTCTTGTGTTCTTTATAATAAAGCAAGTGCCAGCACATGGGAAGTACTGTGGGTGAATGCAAGCAAGCGCTAAGTGATGCACGTGGAGGCAGGAAGCAAGTCCACTGTGGTACCACTCTGCATCATTCTCTAGTCCTTGGAGGAAACCAATCCTGTCTTCCGGTTGATGTTCTAATTGCATGAATATACAATATTCCTCCTCAGACGTCCCCAAAGCTACTGCTGAAGGCCATCTAGTTAGAGGCATAACTGTCCGAAAGTCTCTCTGAGCTCTTTGCAAGTAATCTTATGCCTCAGCTGCATTGTTAGATCATAAACCTGTCCTCTCTCAGTTTTATCAGCAAGATTGACTATTTGGTAAGGGTTGAGGACACAGGAGTGTGAACAGAGGGATAGTTAGACCACATGTACTCCACAACACAAGCTTCCAAACTTGCAAGCTTCTAGCACGCCGTAAGTTGCTATTTCGGTTCCCAGTTTGCAATTCATGTTTGTATGCATCACCTTAAATCAGAATTATGCCTCTGAAGTACTGCGTGGTTGTATCATTTATTGAAATGAAGATTATCTCCTTTCTAACAAGGCCAATTGGTGAACTTTATGCTTGCATGAAAAGATATTTACAATTTTAAGACCATTTGGGAACTTTTATTAGTAAAATAGCGTGTCCACTAGATTTCAGTTAGCAAACGCTGGTGCATTTCATTGTTTCCATTTGAAGAACTTTTGAGTAGCTCTTACAGTTTTGAGTGCTATAAATGCCCAGGCGAGTAAGACTTTCCTGGGAGATGAATGTCTAGAGTCTAGGTATACTACAGCTACACTCAGAAGCTCTGAGAACCGCAAGTGTAGAACACTATGGCCTTCTGAGGACCCTCTGATATTTTACTCCGATGTGCCAATTCCTGAAAATCCTTAAAAATGCAGTAGTACACCAAGCTCTCTAAATCTCCAATGATAGCTGTTCTGTGTTTCCATTAGCAAGCCCTACTTAGAAACTGCCTTATTCCCCCCTGGATGTCGCAGTTAGCCACCCAGCTTCCTTCTTTAACACTTGGACAGCCAGTGCACGTCACGCTTATCTTTACATAAAAATATAAAATATTTTTGCTGTAGATGGGTATTACAGATGCAATTTGTCACCTATATTATATTTGTTCCTCAAAAGACTTTGGGTCCATGAATTTGGAGTGACAGAGAGATGAACAGGATAACAGGAAATGTCCCCAGGATACAAAACAAAACAGAACAAAACAAAGACTTAGCACAATCTCAAAGTATGCTTGGGAGGCTAATGAAATCCAAACTTTAGGATTTATCGCTAATACTATGCCCTCCATGGCCTCAAGAATTTCAAGCCATGTATTAACATGGCTTTAGTTAAATTTTAGTTAAATTTCAAAAAAAGTATTTTACTCACTGTTGACAGACTAAGGCCTTCCTTTGTTCGAATTCACCCCTTTCCACTTTCCCATGTGCTAGAGGCACTGAGCAGGAGCAGCTTTGTTGGGCTACGTGGGCTTAGAAGACAATAATTCTCTAATCTGGAGAAGGTGGGCAATCTTCATGGAGATCACAGTCATTTCTGCATATGGTGGCAATGTCTGTAATAATTCATTATTATTAACTTTGTATTTGTAGTATTAAGCTTTTCTTAAAGATAGTCCCTTACATGATTCAAGTCCTTACAAAACTAGAATTATCACTGATAACTCACTCTTGTCAGATCAGAAAGCTGAGGCTTAATGTCATATAGCTCATGGTGGTACTGTACTAAGCCCTGTATTTCCTCATTTTTTTGTACTTTGCTATCTTCTCTACCCCCACATTATCTTACTCTAAAGATGTCAAATGTCATAAAACTCAAAGATCTCCAATAAAAAGAAGCAACTTAAAAAGTATTGTAAAGATGGAATGTCACAGTATTTCTTATCAGCTAGTTCTGATTTTGGAGTGATTACCTAGAACCAGACCATGGTCACACAGTATACGGAAAGCATAACACCCTTCATATGGCTTCCCAGCAATCCCTGCTAGACTGCCCCAGTCACTCTGGTGAGTTCCACAGACACACACACACACACACAAAATCCTGAAGAATAAATGCTTAAAACTAAACATGAAGTCAGCAGTGAAAGAAACTGACACCATATCTGTGAGGCTTGCACTTGCAATGAGCCTTCCAGTGGAGCGTGGGGTACAAAACCCAGTGTGTGGGTTTGAAGAAGGCTAGCAGGGTCTACATCTTAGCAGACGGAGTAGATATTCAGAGCAATAGTTGTCCTGGTAGATTATTGAGGAGACAGAATGGAACTAAGCCCTGGCCTTTTCAGAGATGAGTTTATTTCTCCTTGGAAGTATTATTGGTCTTGAGCCACAGAGGAAAAAATAGCAGGAATCTAAAAGCTCCAAGAGAGTAATCAATTTACAACCCTGTGAAGTGCAGAATCCTCTACAAGAAACATATTACAGAATTTACAAATGTGTAAAATACTGCTTGGTATTACAAATGTATAAAAATGCTTGGGGTAGTAGTGAGAGAGAGAAAAGAGAGAGGAGAGGAAGACAGCTAGCTATCAAGATATCTAGATAGATAACCAGCAACATAATTCTAAAGATGTCTTTACTAGTTGATTTTGATACTGAAGCCTTTCTTAGCAACCACATGGGAGATAACAGCCAGGTCAATGGAATGAGAGTCTCTAGAGAAGTCCAAAATTCACCTCATATCATTAACTAGGTGCCTTCTTTCAAAACAGCTGAACATATTTTCCCCCAGCACACCCTACATGCTTAATTTGTGTCAAGAGCATTAATTTTATAAAAGTAGCCCCAAGCAATAATCATGTTCAAAGCCAAATAGGGAACCATGACAGACTTGGACCCAATCTTTCCTCTCCATAGCATTAGTTTTTATGGGCAATTCTTTTCACAAATATTTACTGTAATCCTTTTATAAGATCTCATCACTGTTATTAAAGATTAGAAAGACCTTCCCTGGAAGAATGTTTGAAAGTAAGAATGCAAACTCACTGGTCTCCAGGATGTTCTGAGCACTTAGCTGGAGCACAGGTGAGACTTAGGGATGTGTGGAGCTCCACCTGTACCCTCCAGGGTTCGGAGTCCGATGAGAAAGAATCTTTATCATCACCTCAACAGAGAACTTGATGGTAGAGCCAGGGCTTATAGAGGGACCATGATGGTTGGACAAGCATTTGAGTCCAGTAGGAAACCTTTCAACAGAAGAAAGGCAATGACTCAGCAGGGGAGAGAGGTGGGTGGAATATTAATTGCCCGACACTTGAGATGACAGAGCCGATCTGTGGATTCAAATGACTGCTTGACTGTGGGCTTTTTCAAACCTTTCCACAGAATATGCTCAGCAAGTGTTCAAGGGCCTTCAACTAGACCTGTACTCTGCAATTCTCTACCTACCAATGAGAGCTGTTAGCAAAAACTTAATATGAGGAAGTTTATCACAACACTGGAACACCCAGAAACAATGTAAAAGTTCAGCCATAGAGAAATGGAAAGTAGTTATGGTGTCTCCAAGCCTTAAAACTTCACGCGCACTTTGTTTTAAAAAAAGTCACATTTGAAGAATATTTCAAAATTAGCAAAATGGTATGGCATGAGTTTCAAATCATTTAAAATATTTAATACAGTATCACCCTAAGTTTTTAATAAAAAAATTAAGTAGGGTGCAGTAAGATGGCTCATGACAGGAGTTTGATTCCTGGAGCAAACATAGTAGAAGGAAAGAACCGCCTCTCACACTTGTCCTCTGACCTCCATGCCTTTGCGCCCGAGTACACACACATGTGCACACAATAAATACATAAACAAAGTAATTCTTCACATTGGTAGCAAATTTGACCTATGTCCTATTTTAAAAATATCTTCCTATTTTAGACAGCAGAGGATTGGCGTTTCTTCCCACTTTGAGTAAAGGCAAAACACTGGCTTTCCTCTAAGTGATCAGTATGATCTTAAGTGGTAAATCACTCCATAGATCTCATTCTCTTTAGCCAAGCTGGTGCAGGAAGGGAGGCTTCAACTCGTGAAGAACTGAAGAGAAAGGAAAGAGAAAGCTGGATTCTGCCAGGAGAGAGAGCACATGTGAAGAAAGCTGGGGTATGAGGACCTGAGACACTGCGGCCAGGGGGTGACTCGATGGCACTGAGCACTTCAGGGGGGAATCACACAACCATACATCATGGGTTAGAAATGTAACCAAACCCCAAACAAACAAAACACCCAAGCCTGGTGTCACACACCTTCAATTCCAACACTCCTGAAGCAGAGGCAGGCACATCTCTGAGTTCGAGGCTAGCCTGGTCTACTGGACAAGTTCCAAGACAACCAGGTCTATGTAAAGAAACCCTGCCTCGAAAAACAAAACTAAAAACAAAAACAAACACAAAAAGGAAATATTACCACAAAGTAGATGATTTATAGCCGAATAAATGGCACTAAAGACAAGGCTGGTCAAAAGTGGAGTGCAGTAGAGCAAACAAACCTCCCTTTAGTAATTTTGGGTAGAGGATAGCAATTGTGCCAGCATGGATTCTGTGGTTATCATTTCTTGGGATTTATTTATTAAAGAATGTAAAAGGCCTCTTTGCAGAAGAGACATTTGCTCTTAGATGGGAAAAGGGGAAAGGTTATAAAAATATTAGAAAACAATTTGAAATAAGACACTATTTGAGGGAAATGTAATCCCTACACTAAATTCACTTCATCCTTCAGTTTCTCCTTTGCTTTAATTTGGATTCACGAAAGTCAGCTTTATAACACAAACCCACAGGGTGTGGCAGTGTGACATTTTAATCCCAGCACTTGGGAGGCAGAGGTAGTTGAATCTTCGTAAGAGTGAGGCCAGCCATAGTGAGTTCCAGGACAGCCAGAGCTACTTAGTGAGACCCTGTGTCAGAGAGGGGAGGGGGGTGGGTGGGAGGAGGGAGGGGCCCAGCCAAGAATATAGATTATGAAACTCAGCAAAAATGGGAACACATATGTGTTTCAGTTTTCAGAAAAAAAACCTGTGCCGTCCTGACTTTCTGCCTAGATTTCTTGGTTCTCTGCAATGAAAGACACAGAGTAATTTCTCCCTCACTGAGTTTTCTTGCTTTTACCACTTCTTTTAACTGAATGCTTAGCACTCTACCCAAATACTGCTATTCCAGGCTATGTAGGTCTACCCAGCATCAGGCCACTCTTTGCTGGCTATCACTAGCTAAATGGACCTTCACATTTACTTAACCATATCACTTAGACCCTTGGGGTTTTCCAGTCTGTTTAAACCTGGTGCGGGCAGATTTTCATTTCCTTTGTTCTTTGTGTAGTCTTGTTTAAGGTTTAAGGTGTAGGTCTCTAAAGAGAATGGAGTGGAGACAGATGTTGAGTATGGAAGAGATTGGCAGTTTGAACAACAGTTTGGTCTGATGGCTTTGTTATGCTAACAGTGCGGGCTTCTCCAAAAGCGCCTTCAGGATTTTATATTATAGGACACTAAATTCCTAACTCAGGCTAGTGTGTTAAATTAAAAATAATGCAAGAAATGTAAACCAGTGGGTCAGTTCTTTAAAATCATCTCTACAGATACATTCTGCAAACTGCAGGCCTTCACAAATCCTGACACACTTGAGACCTTTTGGAAACCGAGAAGCCAAGAATACAGATTAGGTTCTCAAGAGCGAAAACAGGTGATGTCATAGCACGCAGTGCGGTGTGGTCACCGCCAAGGCCGGCTGGGGAACTGCAGTTCCTGGGAGCTTGGTGCTCTGCGCCAGTAGCAGAAGCACCCAGTCATGGGCTCCGCGACACCGGTGAGCACCCTGCGCCAATCAGGTGCTCGCTCTGCACCGCCTTTGTTCTCACTGGGGAGCAGGCAGCCGGAGTCTGGTCTGCAGTCCGCGGTCGGTGTTTGGCCCTTCGGGGTACCTGGCTCCCTTACTCTCCTGGGTGAGGCATCTGGCCAGCCGGAGCTTTCCTCAGTGACTTATGCCTTCTGTCTCCGAACACAGAAGCTAAACCTTGACTCACCGTTGTCAGTTTTGAGAGAGGAAGGTCCAGTTCAATCGTTTTAAACGGCAATTCGTACTCAAAACCTTCCATCTCAGGCAGGGATTGTGCTCTGCACGTCTCTAACCAGAGGCCTCCCACAGTATTAGAGAGAGAGAGAGAGAGAGAGAGAGAGAGAGAGAGAGAGAGAGAGA
>JADRCH010000030.1:9481094-9522743 GCA_019843965.1 Rhynchomys soricoides
AGAGAGAGAGAGAGAGAGAGAGAGAGAGAGAGAGAGAGAGAGAGAGAACCAGCCTCTGTTCATGATAAACGAATTTTCTTTGCTGTGAGAACGATCGTCAGAGGGCGGGAAAACCCCTAAAACCCCTAAACCAAAGATGTGTCTCCGGGTCTCCAACTCCAATAGCTGTATAGACTTCTGTCTCTACAGACGCAGTGGTCTTTCGCACAAGACTTACTGAGTGCGTAAGGAGCTTAAAGTTCTTTGAGATCTCTGGGTGCAAACTACTGCAAGACCGCCGTCTTCCTCACAGCTATTCTTAGATTTAGACGGCCGAGAGAAAGCCGAACCACTGCCCCGGAGGAAGGAACGTTCTAGCGTCCACCCTGCCCACTCCCGAGAGATCAGGAAATGTTTAGCTAGGTCTCAGATCCTCTAGCGAGCTCTAGCTTCCAGCTATTTAATCTCACTCTCTCCATTCTGCCGGGTCTTGAGGAGAGGCGTGGCTTGTCCTGAGGGTGGCGCTAGAGTCCTGATAATTTGCATACACCACACCCCCCGATTCTCATTGGTAGGCTGGAGTCCCTCCCACCCCACTACCTAACTAACCCACGGTCACTCTTCAGCATCGAGCCTCGGAGATAAACTTAACTTGCCCGGAGATTCGTGGTGCTCTCGCCTCCCGCGATTGGCCGACGCCACTCATTGGCTGCGGGCACGGAAGGGGGCGTGGCCGGTGCAGTCTGATTGGCGGGAGGGGGCGGTGCCCATCGCGACTGCCCTGAAGGCGGCGGACCTCGGGGGCGGGGCTGCACTGAGGAGCTGAGACGGCCGCGGCTGCTCGTCCTAGCTGGCGGGGCGGGGGTCTGGCGATGGGGGCGGGAGGAACAACGGGCCGGTGAGCGCCGTGGCCGCCGTCCCCGCCGAGCTCGCGCGGGCAGCCGCTGCGCCGTCGCTGCCTCCTGACCCCCTGAGAAGAGAACGTTGAAGCATCCCTCCGCTAGCGGCCGCGGTGACAGCCCGGCTTCGGCGCGATGAACCGCGGTGGCAGCAGCGCGTCGGCCTCGGCCAACTACCTGCTCTGCACCAACTGCCGGAAAGTGCTGCGGAAGGTACGGCGCGGCCGCGTCCGGCAGCGAGGCGCTCCCCACGGTCGGGGTCCGGGCGGCGCTTGCGGGGGACGAGACGCTAAGGGTCCCCTCATGGGGTCCCCGCACCCGGTCTGGGCTGCCTCCGGGTCTGCCCCGAGGCTGAAGGGATGCTGGGATGCTGGGAGGAACCGGCTCGGCTGGGGATGGAGGCTGGCCTGAAATCACAGCAGCCAGTTTGGTCTGCAGGAGCCTGGCTGCCTCTCCCCGGTGGCTGACTCTGGGGGGTGTTTTCTTTGACTGGGTCGCTCCTGCCAGGCCTACGGTGCCTTGGCACCGTCTCTTGACATTCTCTTGGTGGGTCCCGAAAGGCACCATGAAGGCATCTTGAACTTTATGCCCAGGGGAAACGCTGTTCGATCTCCCAGCGTTTTCGGCTTGGGTTGGTGGAGGTGGAGGCTGAAGACGACTTGGGTTCGCCCTCCTTATCATTCCCCACCGCGATGTGGATCGAGAAAATCCGACCCAGGATCGGCTTATTGCTTTCCAGGGTGACTGATAGAAAGTTTACTCCAGTATTGTTTAGCTTACTTGGCTTAATCGCCCCGTGGGGGATGGGGATTCAGGAAAAGAAAGAATGACAAAATGTCCCTGTAGACGCAGAAGAGTTTTTAATCAGATCTGAACAGCCTCCTTGACTAATATAATCTGTTTCTTTTCCACACTCGTATTTTTACATTGCATGAAACGAAATCGTTAGGTGAAGTGTTTCTGTTTGTCCAGCACCAATGAATTAAAAATGCTGAGCTGTGCATATCTGAGAGCTAAGATGAACATGGTGCCGGTTTTTGTCAATTTCCCTATTTACAGTCAATTTAGGATTGCTCTTTATGTACTAAGAAAAACAAGCAAGCACATAAATAAGCAAGCTCAAATATTTGCGCTCTTTGTCCAAAAACTGTTTTTCTTCCTCTGTGGGTCAGGCCAAGTGCCAATCAAAGTTGTTTTTCAAGCCTCTTTTCCCTGCAGTGGAGCTGGTTCTCCCCCCCCCCTCCTATTTTATTTGAGAGCGTCAGGAAAGCAAAGGAATTGCAGGTTTGAAGTTAATCAAACAATTAAATACGCCTTAAATTGTGTTTATTGGATATGTTTCTCTTAAAAAAAGATTTTTATTAAATGTGCATGTTGAGTATGTGCAGTTATTTTTTTTCCCCATAAACTCCTGGATCAAATTACAGTTGATACTTGCTCAGCTCATTGTAGGGCAGCTTGTGAGAAATGTAATGGATCAGAAGCTCAGTTCAGCTCAGTTGAATGTTAACTCTTTCACTGCTGGACCAGATGGCATGTGAATAAAGGTTTTAAAAATTATTGTTTCTTAATTTTTAAGGCGAAATTGTCCTTGTTAGGGAAAACAGTGCAATGAAACCTGTTTAATTCGGCTTACTGTCAGCTAAAATGAAAGGACATGTTACGTGTGTGTGTGTGTGTGTGTGTGCGTGCGCGCGCGCCCTAAGGTGGGGAACAGTGCCATAATTGATTTATTTAAGTGCTATAATTCTGTTTCAATCAAAGAACACTAAAATTTTTAATAAAATTTTGAAGTTAATGGCAATTTGTTTGGCTAATAGGGTACTTGAGATAGAGATTAGGCTTCACACCTTTTTATTTTTTCTTTTGAAAGCACTTTGATTATGAACCCATGACACTAGCACTAATGACATAATTATGCTTTTCTTCCAGTTTTTTAAAGAAACTAATATTTCTGTTTACCTGGGAAGACCATCTGACTTCTAACCATAACTAGAAGAAGAAGTATGTACAAAATGGACATTCACAGTTTTCTACTTTATAATTGTGCACCCCTCTGCCAGTATCAGTCTTCAGTAACTACAAGGTGTTTAATTTTGACTCATGTAGTGGCATGAAATGAGTTTAGATGAGAAAAGAATTGTCTGTGCCAGTTAAGACATGATCTGGCAGCACTGAAGCTTTGTAAGATTGCCATTCTTAAACAGTCTAGAAAGAAATCAGCATCTGGCACTAAAGGCTTCATCATCCTAAACTGCCACGAGATTTACTTGTAATCATGATGTTTTTATCATGCTTGTAATCATGATGTTTTTATCATGATGGAGCCATGATGGAGTAGGACTAAAGTTAATCTACGGCCCTCACAGCCTGATTCTTTACATTTGCTTGTTACCATATAGTAGTAGACAGTAATAACAAGCACATTGGTTTTAGTTGAGTAAAGATCACAGTGGAAGAATGAATGTCTCGTGCACCTATGTCAGGGACCCTCGCCAATTAGAACTGTCATGATGAGGAGCAAAGGCCTTTCCCTTTATAGAAGGCAGAAGGCCTTTTTCTGGCTGTGAGCAATATATGCAATATATGATAGCTTCTGAAGAAACTTTAAGAGGAACTAAGTTAACCTTCAAAGGAAAAAATCTGTTTTAACTTAATATCTGAACAGTGAATTGTGTATTGTATGAGAATCTTGTTTATCCTTAAAAGTGCCTTCACAGTTTTGGTCCAGTGTCTTGCAAAATAGAGAGAATTGTGAAAGTATTAAAAGTAGCTGATTTGGGTCACAGAAGAACAAAGAAGAAAGCAAGAACATCAAATCCGTAGCTCTAAGTCTGTCTGTTCTGCCACCCATTATACAGTTTAATGCACTTTCTAGCATGAGGAAATGCTGTTTACTTTTGAGAACAGAACAAGACTTGAAATGTAAAGCATGTCCCTTGAAGAAACTGGAGTGACGACCACAGGGATGTAATCTTTAATTTCAAACAGGAAATGGCAAAGCACACTAAGGAAAGGAGGTGACTGTCACCCCATTTACCTGCCATTTCAGAAGTAAGGTGGCTTATTGCACACACTTCAAGTGCTGAACTATTATTACTATTAATTAAATATAAGTTTGAGGATTTAGCATCTTAATTTCTTTCTTCTATATGATTCTAAGTAGTTCTAGTGATATACCTTGCTGTGGCTGTAGCATTTTCACTTATACAATTTGATTTTTTATAGCTTTTTAATGTTTTTATAATCAAAGAGACTATTAAATAAAAGGGAAAATGTTTGACTCTCATGAGCCTTGCTTACTATAATCAAAATGGTCAATATTAAAAATTTAATAGAGTTCACCCAATGGAATTCATTTACTTGATGAATGATGGACAGGTAGCCATCTTCTGCCTTTGGCTAGTGAGCTGTCTTATGTTTTATATTTTTGATTGTGAGATGGTTTTAAAATTAAGATTAAATAACCTATAATTTGTAATAGCACACCTAGATGCAGTGCTCTTCAAATTGCTCTGTGGACCCCTAAAATGCTTCAGGGTATTAAAATGCTTTCGTTGGATTAGATATTTAAGTATATGTTTAAATATTTTTAATCTAAAATATAGATATTTAAAAAATATACCCATAATTCCAGCACACTGGAACTCTCCTGTCTTGTTACAAGATGGCGACGATGATGATGCGGGCAGTGCTGGCAGTGCGGTTGGTTCTGCACGACAGCTGCTTATTACCTTACTGATTAGGAAGACTGTCATGGTTTGGGAAGGCACCAGCCTTTATAAAAACATTCTTTCCTGTACGTAGCTACTCATAGCAAGTATTTGTTTCTGGGACCCCAAGCTTGGTAATATAAATAGCTGTTACTTTGTAACAAAATACTTATTAAAATTGTTTCTTTGTGTAGTTAATGCTTCATAGTTCAATGTAAGGTTTAATTTGTGAAGTGGCGTCTGCTACTTCTCATAATTTATAAGATGTTTACAGCTCAATCTTTGGCACTGGTATTTCAGTTTGGAGTAAGTTAGCTAACTTCTTGAGACCCAGGTTTTTCCTGTAGACTACACATGGTTTCTATGTGGCTTCTGTGGCTTAGAGAGAGAGTGTGTAAGCACTATACAAACCCTCAAATGTCACTATTCAAGAATGGAAAGCTCAGTCTATTTGTTTTCCTTTGTGTGTTAGAGGACTATAGCCAGTAATACACACTGAGTAATTTGGCTAGTTGTCATTTCTCATAGGAATTTTAATGATGGCTAGTAAAAGAGAGGTCATAATGATGTTTTGATTGAGACTAACCCTTATGCATGTTTTTGGTTTTCACATGTTCATTTGTATCTGCCTGTCATCACATGCACCCTCTTTTAAAGAGTAATGTGATACAGCACTTTTATACTTTCAGATAATTTAATTAAGTTGTCTTTGACAAGGAAAATTGGTATTTGGTTTGAGAAGACCATGTGATAAGGGTGATGTGCCCAGTGACAGAGAAGATCTAGGATAGAGCGAGGGCATCTAGTTACTCAGTTTAGGAGGAGAATTATGAAGTTTCCTGACTGTCCTAGTTCTTCCTTTGAAGACAGTGACCTTGCTAGTTTAAAGAGTGTCTTTACATCATCCCAGGTTTCTCTGAAAACTGAGGTTTAGGTGACAGTCTATGACATCCAACTAATAAGAAGCACTCTTAAGCTGTGACTCTGTCTCTGTGATGGACTTGTCTCCTGCAGTGCTGAGGCTGCCAGAGACTATCAACATTCCACACTCAGCCTCTGTGGAGTACCCCCAAGGACACCTAGAACTGGGATTAGGAAAGTCAGCCTTTGACTGGGTTGCAAAAGCTAAAGGAGAAAGTGTGCCAGGGAGCCAGCTGCCCCTCTCAACTCTTGGATGCTGGTAGGCCCATCCCCTTACTCTGGGACTTGGACTCTGGGATATGTCTAGGATTCAGAGGTGTTAGAACCTGAAGACCATTATTTTCTTTCCCTTTTTGCTGTGTACAGAAGTAGTGTGAGCATAATTGTGCTGACCCGTTAGCATCAAGCATCAAGGGAGTGGCACCACTCAACGCTGGGGGAAATGGCGTTTCATTTAAGGATGTTGTGGAAGGAGCAGTAAGCCTTACATCTTGTTGAGTCTTTACCATGAAGATCCACCCTTTCACACGTGTGAGGCAGTGGGAAGGTATCCAGCACCTCTGTGTAGGAAGCTGCCTATCTCCTGTGTAAACATGTGCAGTAGTTTTAGTACAGAGCTGAACCAGACAGTTTTTCATGTAACCCACTTTACTCAGAAGAAAATGGATAAACTTTGCTTCCTCAGATTCGAGGACTTAGGTAAACATATATATTAAAATTATAAACAAATTTTTTTTAAAACTATGTTTGCTTCCATTAAATTAGAAAGTTACTCATATCTGTGCTTTGTTTTTGAGACAGGGGCTCATTATATAGTCCTGGCTGGCCTGAAACTTAATATGTAGACCAGGCTAGCCTCAAGCCCCACAGAGATCTGCTTGCCTCTGCTTCCTCAGTGCTGGGATTAAAGGCATGTTCCACCATTCCTGGTGTAAATTTTTCATTTTTAAAAGTCTCTCCTCTTGAAGTAGAGGACTAATAGGTGTGATTTTTTGATAACACAACAGAACCCAATGAGCGAGTGTTTTCCTAATGACTACTGTGTGAAAGCTGCTACCTCTCCCCTTCTTTCATCTGAGAACCAAATCATTACATTGCAGTGGGCATAAGCCTTGGGTTTGGCTGTTGATTGTCATAACATTGACAACGAATATTGGGAGTTCTTTTCTTTGAATTTTCAGGATCATGTTATTTTTGAGGTATTTATTAAGATTACATAAAGATAATATATCTATGCAAAATGCAAGGATGGTTTTTTAATGTAGAACAAAATGTTAAGTTATGGTTTCAAAGAGTTATTTACAAGTTTTAATGTGATATCAAAAAAAGTATTCATAGTCGTCTCCTTTTTTTCAACCACATATCTGATTTTCTTTAAATATTCTGCAGTCAAAAGCAATGAATACAGAAAACCCAGCTGTCTGCGTGATGAACAGACATTGAAGAGATTTGCAAAAGTGTAAATATGAACCTCACTGTTTTGTTGTGGAAAATAAAGTTCTATAACTATGCATGATTTTTGTTAACATGTAATAGACTTTTATTTTAAGTAAATTAAACATTTCAGCTTTCCCTAACTTTAATTCCTACTACAACAACGATTGACAATTATAACCTACACACACACATAAACAAAACTTCTCTGGCATTTGCAGTACTTTTGGCGTATGGAGGGCTTCCATAAGTGGGATATCTGAAAACTGTAGTCTGGAGCTACAGACAGGGAAGTGTAGTGGAAGTAGAAGGAATTTAATGGAGAAAATAAAAAGAAAGCCCTGATAGCGTTGGTAGAAAGGATGGCTTAGGCCAGCCATCCCCTGTTCTGGGTGGGAGGCTTATAGATACTTCCTGGCATCCGTTCCTTGATGCTCTAGAAGCCTTTCTCTTACCATGGGAAGACCTTGGTCAACCACAGACGATCTGTCTCTGGTTCTCATGAGCATCCCTTTATGAGATAGCAGGGCAAATCGTTGGTTCTGACGGACTGTGCTCTCTGTTATGTGAAGCAACTGAAGAAATGGCTGGTTGGTCCAAGGCTTTGTGCATGATACTCTAATTGATTGGTGTTTGGCTGAGAAGGAAAGGGTGGCCCTGAGTAACCGTTAGCTTTACGGCCTGGAAGCAGATGTGTGTAGAAGCAGGAGACGGGCCAGGGAGAATCAGACCACAGAGAAGTGTGGTCCCAAGGCTCTGATAGTGTGACAAAGGGAAGAAAGCAAGAGCACTGGTGGGGGTGAGAAATAGCACGATTCTGCAATAAAGGCTCCTGGTGGCTTTCCTCCCAGGTACAGGGCAGCTGTGTGTGCGTGTGTGTGTGTGAGGGCATGGACACTCAGCAGCCATCAGCAGGCTGCCTGCCCTATGGTCTCCAGGGTACAGGACAGGGATCTGTTTACTCTCTGTGATTAACTAAGACTTGAAAGTAACAGCAGCGTCTGGCCTATCGTGAGATACTGTTGTGATAGGCACAAGGAAGGAGGTATAATTTGCCACTAATCTTCCCAGCCCTTTCTTTCTGCTTTGCCGGGACACCAGGCTATCCAGCTACTGCATCAGTTGTCCTTCACATCCCTCATTAGAGATATCAAGTTCCATGGAGTTTTGTCTTACCGGATGGTCTCTTATTCGGGATCTGCTTCATAAAGTTTTCTTTTTCTTTTTAACCCTTAAACGATGAGACTTTTATTTAAACACATAGGTATTGGCGGTGTATTGGATGCAATACAGTAGAGCTGATACAGTACAACTGTACCATTTCCAGAATATATCCTGTGTTCTACCAGGAACATTTTCTGAAGTACAGTGACAAAGACGATTTGAAAAATAAAGTGTACTGATACCCGGGTGGGTTGGATTGTTTGTTTTGCTAGTTTATATTTTTTGTGGCCATGAGACCATTTCAACTAATTATCCTACTAGTCTCCGGAGAGTGTTGTCCTAATGAATAAGAACATCTACTGAGAGAGCACGAGGACACCAGCCTCTGCTCCTAGCCATGCTTAGAAATCTTAAGTGGCCATTGCTTTGTTAGCATTCCTCTTCGGACCTGGCCTAGTTCTTCAAGGAGCAGCTATTTTACAAGAGTAGTTAAGGGCAACTTCAACTTCCAACATGTTTTGTAGGTACCCCTGAAGGTCCCCGTTTGGTAAAGGGTTCTGTTGGACCTTTGTTTCTCCTCTAAGCCCTTTTCTTTGCAAAGCTCCGACACCAGCTGCAGGCACCTTGGTCATCAAGTGCTCTCATAGTAACCATGAAACGGCGTTTTGTAAGCTCTGACTACCCCATCGCTAGCCTTTGCCTTTAAGATTCACCCAGGAATGACTCATCCATTGCTCTGTAAGCCAGAATATTGGTTGTCACCAAGGAGAAGGCATCCTAGATACACAGTTTCAGGTATATTTTATAGTATCAATAATAAAGCAGCTTTTGTTACATGCTCCCCGGGTTGCCAGTCCCCATTAGGTATTGAGTTCTATGTATGTTCACAATGTCGCAGTAAACTCATAAAAATTACATGCACTCTCTGTGTCTCTGTCTCTGTGTGTGTGTGTGTGTGTGTGTGTGTGTGTGTGTGTTTGTGTGTATATGTATGTGTGGTTGCACTTGTATGTGCATGTGTGTGTGGAGGACAGAGGTTGACATTCATTGAACATCTTACCAATCACCCTTCACCTTATTTTTTAAGCCAGGCCTCTCACTGTCCCAGAAGCTCACCAATTCATCTAGAGTGTCTGGCCAGCAAGGCCCCCGGATCCTCCTCTCTCCCCACCATCTCCTAGCACTGGGATTATAGTCAGGTGTCTCCATGACCGGCCTTTTGCATGGGTGCTGGAGAACAGATTCAGAATCTCATGTTTACAAAGCAAACACTCTACCCATTGAGCCCAGCCCTCGGTTTTTGATGATAAAGAACTGGAGCTCAGAGGGCTTTTGGAATTGGCTGGTCATAGTACCCATAAGCAGGATCTGAAACCAGTTTGAGATCCAAAGTGTGGCACAGTCTACAGGCATAAGCACTGCATGACTGTATATTCCACATTTTTTCTTAATATGGAAAATTTATCAAATCTTATAGAGTAAAATAGACTGTATTGATTAGGAACCTAGAGCCTCAAGAGATTAACAGGTATGATCTCAAATTTAGATGTATTCTATTCTTTTCATTATTAATGATTTTTAAATGAGGTTAGTAACAGTATGGGTCATACTCTCTTATGAGTAATCATGAGATTGATTAAGACAGATATAGGTTGTCCTTTTCCCTTGTGGTGGCTGTGCACATTAGATCCAGAGTTGAAGTTTTCATCTAATTTTTACTTTTGTGTTTTCAAATCCTCCATTATGAGACCATTTTCCCCTGCTCTCAGGATGTCTTTCCTTAACTGCCCAGCACACTTGACCCCTCTTCCTGCCAACCAGTCAGTGATGACTTAATCACACTGAGTCACCCAGGACTGCTAGAGCATCCTTGAAAAACAGTTGTCTAGAAATATTTCAAATATTGTGTTTCTTGACCAGGACCCCAGGAAATAGCCTCGCTTTTTGGTGAATTCTTTTGCAATGCTTTATGAAGATAAGCAATGGAGTGCCCATTTCCACCACTCAGGTCAGCATCCCCAAAAAGCATCCGTTAAGGATGGCAAGAAGCACTGCATTAGCAGTGTCCCCTCTTACTGTCCCCACCCCTGGTACCTGCATTTGCGGCTGTGCCGTGTCCTCAGCACAGTTCCATCCTTTCACTGGCTTTGTTTGGAGGGAGGGCTTCCTGGCGCAGGTCTGCTGTTGTAGATTAGAACTCCAAGCGTTCCTACAGAGACACCTCGGATGGGGCCTGTGGTGGAGTGCCGCAGGGGCCTGTGGTGGAGTGCCGCAGAGGTCTGCAGAGGGGCTAACTGCAGATCTGGCCACTGTGCACAGAAGAGAGTCAGTCCTGAGGGTGAAGGTAGAGCCTCGCTACAAACTGCCCTTCCTAACTAGCATCTCAGAGGGGTTCTGACTGGAGTATGCACTCAAGAGGAATGATTTACCTTCTCATCAGAGTGTTTCTGTATATTACTTAAAATTGGTGGATTGGCTGTAGGGTCCCTATTTGTGTTGTGGTTTTATTGTTTAGATGCACTGTACTTGATAAACACTATGTTTACATTATATTAGCACTACATAATTATGTATATTAAGTGTAGCTATAAGAGGTAGGTTCTAATATTATTTAGGCTAAGTTGTTGATACTTGGAAATTAGCATGGCCAGGGTATGAGTCAGTAGCAGATTACTTGTCTAGCATGTTTGAGGCTCTGGATTCTATCTCCAGTAATGCATAGAAGAAATTATCATAAACTAGTAATTTTATTTGATTATACTAGAAAACTGTTTACTAGTTGGCACTCTTTAAAATGAGGAAAGTGTATGTTTAGGTAAATAGAAACACTTTCTTGGTAAACTGTGAATTTCCATTTTAATAACAGTATGTTTTGTGTCATATACTATTTCTTTTAAATGGCCCTCACATTCTTAGACAAGAAATATTAAGCCTGTTAATAGATACAATTTATTCAATACTATGTATCTTCCATTAATTTTTTTACCCATTCATACATTAAATCTTTTCTGGTAGGTACCAAAAGAACAGAAAATACGAAGATTTTTACCTAAGCAATGATTTTCAGTGTACCTCTGGGTTTTGTGGAGGTCTTCAAGGTTATGATTAGGCCCTTCAACTTAGAGTACAAAAAAAGGTTTGCATTGCTTCTGTGGTGAGCTGGGTAATATTTTAGGCTCTAGCTCATACTCACAAACATCTTTAGCCTCAATAAATAGTACAAAGTGTATGTCTTTTCCTGTTCTTGGCTTAGTTCCTGCCTACCTTCCTTAACCAATCTTGACAAAAGCATCCATGAAGTATGTCATGTAAGCCAAACACCTGCATCCACCATAGCTGACCAGGGTAGCACATGATGTGGGCTGCATGAGTGTTGGCCTTGGGGGATGCTGTGAAGGGGGACATCCACTAGAAGGTAATCCTTCTAAGGTATGTTCTGAATACTTCTGATGAGCATGAGCTGTAAAAATGAGGCACTGAGCATTTGGTCAGTGACTACAATATGGTAGTTTACCTGTGTCATGTATGTATAAGTGCATCTGGATGTGAAGTTTTTCATGGTAGAAATCTACAGATACTTGGAGCAGTGACAAAGGTATTCGGTGTGCATGGTTCAAGCCCCTTTGGTTAGAATTCTCACTGAGTGCAGAGTTGACAACCCTGTACTTCGGTCTGGAGGGAGTAATTTGACAAGCTCTTGCCACGATGCTCACCTAGAACTTCAGTACACACAGCCCATGTGTTGACATGGGTGACATTTCTTAGCCTTTTTAGTCTTGTGAAATATTTACTAATCAATGTGTTGGTTTAAAAAAACCAACAACTTGATGATATATAAAAAGCCATATGTAATGGAAAATAATTTAAGTCTAGCTGGCTTTGAACTTTTAAAGGCAAACACACATATGAAATGTATGTGTTTGTACCTTGCTCCCTTTACTGGTTAGTCACTAATATCTATGTGGTTGAATTTTCCTTTCTTTACTAATTGTTGCCTTTAGGAGAGGTATTGCAGAATACCTCTCTGTGATAGTTGTGTGTCGCACACTCATTCCAGAAGCCTGGAGCCCATGCCCTCTTTTTCCTCCTCATGACCATTTAACGTATCTTAGTGTTGATAGATAATTAACTATTTGGCAAGAGCTATAAAGGCCCGAAAACAAAGGTATATTGTGCAGTGTATTAGAGATCAGTCAATTCACGGTGAAGGGGTTCTCACATAAAGATGTAAGTGGATTAGGTCTTGACACAAACAGCTACCCTTTGTAAATCACTATGATTGGATGCCCCCCAACTGAAACTTGTTTTTCCTTTTAAAAGTTTCTTTTGGGAAGATTCAAGTAGTAGCAGGTAATAGCCATTCCCAAGGTTACAAATGCTTGTTTACTGTTGGGACAGGGGTTTGGAAGAGTTTCTGAGCAGCCACATGGGCATCACTCCAGAGTTTGAATCTGTTGTCACCACCCATACAGGCTGACTTGGAACTTTTGAGGGTAAAACCACCTGGTTGTATGCTAACAAATCTTCCATATGATCCCTGTGTACACTAAGATGGAGAGCCAGTGGTCTGGATTAGGTTTTTTTGTTTTGTTTTTGTTTTTTTGGTTTTTTTTAGTTTTTCAAGACAGGGTTTCTCTGAGTAGCCCTGGCTGTCCTGGAACTCACTCTGTAGACCAGGCTGGCTTTGTTTGTTTGTTTTTAATTTTTTAAATAAATATTATTCACACACTAAAAGTCTATATACCGCACTCAACTTCTATACAGTTAGACTTAGCATTCAAAACAGAAACTACGAAGTTTCACAGTGAAGTTTACACTATTTAATGCTTTTATCCACCACCAAAACAAAAACTTTAGGACAGAATTAGAACTAGAAAAACAATTAGCCTTGTAGCATCTTTCATGACTCATGTCTGCCACCTGCACTGAGGCCTTCCTTACCCCTTTATATGTAGCTTTTCTTGTGCTTGTTTCTGCATGTTATACTGTGTCCACATTTGGACATACATTAATACATACATTAATTGGCTAGATTCTGCAGTTGAGAGAGATGAGGCTTCTTTGTTTCTGAGATTTCGTGACCTTACTTAATACAGTATGTTCTAAGTTCAGTCCATTTTCCTGTTGGTTTTTTAGCTTAATTTTTCTTTAAAGCTATGTAATATTCCTTTTCTTAAGCATATTTTTCAAACAATATTCGTCAAATGTGGGGTGGATCTAAACTGATTCTGTTATTTAGAGAAGCACACGGCTAATAATGTAGACCAGTGTGTGAGTGCTTTGCCTGCATGTATATATGTATATATGTGCCAGTGCCCTGCTGGCAGAATCCAGAAATGGGAGTCAGATCTCCTGGAAGTAGAGTTGTGAGCCACCATGTGAGTGCTTGGGATCAGATCCTGGTTCCTCTGCAAGAGCAGCCAGTGCTACTTACAATTAGAGGAGATTACACAGCATAGCCGGTTGTATAAGCAAGCGACTGTTGAGTCAGAAGACTGATGGTTAAACTCTCACAAGGAAAATAAGGTCTCCTTAAAGGAGAAACTGGATGTGTGCCCAAAAGACAGACCCAAGATTGGTGTGTTTGTTTTATTCTTTGAATCCTTATCGGTCACTTACACTTATTGCCTTGTGTAAGTATCAGACAGTGACATCAGGAAGATACACACCTGTATCTTATGTGTGCTCGTGTACACATGCACACACATACACATACACACAAATGTGTCACTAAGTGGAAGCTAGCTCTTTGAAAAGCACAGAATACTTCAGTCAGTTACAGTTGTACTTACAGAAGCAAACACAACGAATTTTATTCTCTTTGGTTGATCCTAATTTTGTGATAATGTGTGTTTTCCTTATGTTGTCTCTAGTGCTAAACTCGAGCCCGCTGTTGATCTTAGCAAGCTCATTACATGGCCCCCACCCCACCTGCAGACTCTCTCAGGCGTTGGCTGCTTAAGCAGAAATTGCAGTTACTTAATTCAAAATCATGAGGAGAGATGCTTTTCTATTGACCATTTTCCTGTCTTCTGTGAAGAAAGGACTGATGGAGTGCCTTAAATAGAACTGTCCCCATGGCAATGGACAGTCAAGCTTTTGACTTGGAGTCTCATAAAAAAAGGAAATTTAAAAGTTCATGGTCTGAAATAGCAGTATAGCATCAGCAAGGCCTGTGAATGCCTCCCATCAGCTACCGCACCCACCAGAATGAGGAGGTGCCTTTTGTTGAGTAGCATTTGACCTGAGCATTTTTAGTCCGGACAGCTCCACCTCTTAGTTAAGGGTTGATAGTGCTGATCTCCAAATTGACGGTAAACTTGAGAATCTCTTACAGGCTTAGGACTGGGGCCAGAGCCTGAAAACAAAAGTGTTATTTATCTCTGGTTATATTCTTGCAAAGAATGAAAATATTGACTAAATGATGGGTTATTCTTGATTATATTTAAACAGAATTATCTCTAAAATAGTGAAAGCAATAACAATATTTAAAGTTTAATAAAAAAATGTATTTTCTAGTCCCCACAATTTGTGGTCTTCAGATCACTTACCTTGTTTAAACGACAGCTGGCAAGCTGCCCCACCCCCACCCCATTCCTGCTTCTTCCCACATCCATATGAGAGAGAGAGAGAGAGAGAGAGAGAGAGAGCGCACACCAGAGAGCTAGCTAGCTTCTAGGCCACCTCACCATCAGTGAAGGTCAATAAAGGTGCACCCACAGTAGACTCTCGGATGGGAAAGGCTAGTTCCTTTTAAGTATGTAGTGTTTCAATTTTTTAAGAAGATAGACACAGAAGGAATGTCCAAACTGTCGAGATTATTTGGAGTTGCTGGGATTACAGATTATTTTTAAAAAGTTTATTATCCTTGTTTTATAGGGGTCTTTTTGTTCTTGGTTTTGGTTTTGGTTTTTCGAGACAGGGTTTCTCTGTGTAGCCCTGGCTGTCCTGGAACTCACTCTGTAGACCAGGCTGGCCTCGAACTAAAATATTTATTTATTTATTTTATGTATATTAGTATACTGTAGCTGTCTTAAGACACACCAGAAGAGGGCATTGGGTCTCATTACAGATGGTTGTGAGCTACCATGTGGTTGCTGGGAATTGAACTCAGGACCTCCAGAAGAGCAGTCAGTGCTCTTAACCACTGAGCCATCTCTACAGCCCTTTTTTTGGTTTTTTGAGACAAGGTTTCTCTGTATAGCCCTGGCTGTCCTGGAACTCACTCTGTAGACCAGGCTGGCCTCGAACTTAGAAATCCACCTGTCTCTGCCTCCCAAGTGCTGGGATTAAAGGCGTGTGCCACCACTGCCCGGCTATAGTTTGTTTTTATTGCTATGCATGTATTCATAAAAATATTAAAAGCTGTTACTGCACATGTGAGGCAAGCACTCAGCTGAGCTATAGCATCTCCATTGGGGTTTTGTAGATGATTGGGTTATTGCTTATTACTAACAATGGTCATCACACAGAAAACCTCCAAACACTCAAATGTATTACTGTGTGAAACAGAAGAGTGGTTAAACATGAAATTCTTGTGAACTTCCTGCGTGTAGTTACCAGAAAAAGCATAGTCCCCTAGAGTAAAAGAAATGGTCTGATGAAAATTTAATGTATCATTTTGAGGTCATAATGTCTTGAGGCAGCATTAGAGGTTTTGCACAGCTTATCTTGTTCGTTCTATGTAAGGATTTTATGAAGTTGAGATACCATCCCCACTTCATGAAAGAATTATCTTCCTGCTGGTCCAACACTGCGTCTGTAGTATGGTAACATATAACTTTCTTCCCCTAGGAAAATGTAGATTAAGGGAACAATTTCATTTTAAAATTACTATCTAGCAAAACACAGCTATCTGGTTTTCTAAATTAGAAAAAGCTCATATTTTCTAAGAAAAATCCTTGTCAGCTTTTGTGTAGAAGAGTCTAGTTGCCATATAGCCTTGTGAATTGATAGTTCATGATATGTCCAGTTGAGAAAAACCTGTTAATTCTGGGCTGATGGAATTGAACTGACCCTTGCTCCCCACAGCATTCTCATGTGCCATTTGCATGTCTTTCCTTAGGGAATCCCATTGCATTCCAATAGAAGAAGTCTGCTTTTACATGTGTCCTTTGATGTCCAGATGTCTTAGTGTGTTAAAAGGATTTGAAAACATTTGCGAACTAAATTTTGCTTATTAAATACACTGCCTGTCCAAACTATAACTTAAAATGATTTTACTCACATTATGTGTGAGTGGTAAGTGTAATTTGGTAATTGGACTTCTGCTCTCAATCACAAGGTAAAGCCACTATTGGAGTGGTCAGTAAGTCCTGTATTGAACGATCTGGAAATGTACTTTGTCATGTAGAACTGACACTTCAGTAACTAAGTCTTCAAGCCACTCCCACTGTGGTGTACACCTTGTAGGAGAATGGTAGCCTGGTGGCACCTTGGAACTCAAATGTTTTGCTTCGGAGAGTAGGATTAGTCTTTGAAGAGACAACAGGAACTGCTCAGGAGGCCCTGCAGCTTCTTCAGCCTTTGCCCATTTGGATGTTTCTTTGGGGAATAAACCCTGTGGTTAGAGAATGTGGAAGTAGCCCCCAAGAGGGAAAAGCAGGACATTGAACCAGCAGTCATTCAGGGGCCAGTCATTAGCTTGCAACATCCTGACCTATATCAGCCCACCCCTGTGCTATGAAAGTGATAAATGAGCTTGTCACAATGAGGATCACATAGTTCATCTTCTATCAAAGAAATGTGGTTTGGGGAGATGTCATTCTTGGGCAGGAATAGCTGTACTTTAAAGGTCTGTTGGGATTCTGGGTACTTCTAAGGGAATTAGGAAAAGTTAAAACACAACCCCGAGCTGGGAAGCTGGCTCAGCTGGAAAGTACTCTCCATGAAAACATAAGGACCTGAATTTGATATCTATAACCAGACCAAAAGCCACACACCCTAAATCCAAGTGTGGAGGGCAGCGTGGCCTTTTGTTGGGCTACAGTACAGTGAGAGACATTGTCCAAACAACAAAGTGGAGAGGCTGGAGAGATGGCTCAGTGGATAAGACCTATGTTTGATTCCCAGCTCCCCTATGGCTGCTCGCAGCCACCTGTAACTCTAGCTCCAGGAGACTCAATGCTCTCTTTGGCCCCCATGGGCACCAGGCACACAGATGTGCACTTGCACACTCACAGACAAACATTCATACACATAAAACCAAATAGATCTTCAAGCTCCTGAGGAATGACAACCAAAGTTTACCTTAGCCTTATGTACACACACATTCCACACAAACCTACAGTATATCTAGATCAAGTAATCCTTAATGCTGAAGCTAAAATTTCATACTATATTTTAAATGGAAATATCTGGACAACAGATCCATACATTGCTTTGTGAGAACTTTTTAAAAAACCATTCATAACAATAGATTATTAAAAGAACAAACAGCATCTATATATTATTTCTTATTACCTCCTGATTTATAGAGAAAAAATAGAGGAAAATTATTAAGCACTGTAACAGCATATTGGTTCAATTTTCTTAGAGTATGGTGTGTTCTCTGTGTGTGTGCACGTGAGAACAAGTTAGTGTGCTCTGGCTCACATGTGACAATCAAAAGAGCAGCTCTGTCCAGAGTTGGGATGGAACTCGGAATCTCAGGCTGGCACACACAAAAGCACCATATCTGTTAAGCTATCTGAACAAAGAATGTATAACACTGAAAAGAATCTTTATCATATTTAAAGGTACTCTATAGGGCAAAGGTAAGTTATACAGAACATAATTTTTGTTTATAGTCTTGGCTTTATAACATTTTACCAAAAGAATCCAAAAACCTAATAGTTTATCAACTTATTATTTAAGGAAAGTTATTAGTTTTCCATTTACTTTTATCACATTTGCTCATGATAGGTGTCACATGGTGATCAGAGAACAGCTTTGGGGAGTCAATTTTCTCCTTCCAACAAGTGGACCCTGGAGATCAAACTCAGGTGGTCAGCTCTAGGGGCAAGCGCCTTTACCCACTGAGCCATCTAGCTACCACAAAATATTAAAGTAGCAAGAATAACAGGGAAATTGTTTACAGTGTTCTTCTTATTTTGTTTCTGAAAACATTCTACCAGCATTCAAACCTTGCATGACCATGCCATGTTAATGCAACAGGCTCTTAGGTTTGTTTTATCTCTCCTTTCCAGATGGGAAGACCCATGCCTCCTCCAGTAACTAGGGCAAGAGTTCAGTTCCGTGGCACTCTGTTGTCCTTGTTTGCTCTCTGTATCCCTGTCATCAAGTAGTGTGACCTCCTTTCAGGAGAGTTCATACTTCGTATATTTCTATACCGTATACACTTTATATACACTTTATATAGTCTAGTAGATCCATATGAGTCTAGGATGTCAGAACAATGCTTAAAATGGCTACCGCCCAGAAATGGTTACTCACATTGTAATGGTTAATCTTACTGTCCGCCACGTATTTCTGAGCCCAGATTCTCTTTGTGATTATCAGTCACTATGACCTATAGCACCAGATGAATACCAGAGTATATATGAAAATCCAGCTGTATTTAATTAAGCTAAATATTTACATGAATGTAAGACAAACTCCTCATTTTTTTCTGAATTATAGTTTCCAAACAGTCCCTTTTGCTAATATGCAATGGGCCTATTATTCTTATTTTCACTGTTTCTCTTTTTGGCAGGTGAGAGTTGCTGGTGCTTGAATCCAGAGCCTGGCAGAGACTAACCACATCCTGTACCACAGAGCTGCACCATTAGCCTCTCTTCTTACTTTTCAGAATCCTAATGAATTAAGTGGTTTTCAAGTTTTCTTTAATTTCTACTGTTGTTACTGATAAATATAACCCATAAGCAAAAAGGTTTGAGAGTCATACTTTTTAAGAGAATAAAGAGGTACCAATGTTTTTAAGGTTATGGAGCAGTTTTTTAAAGGAGCTTATTTTAGTATGTGTGCATGTGGAAGTCAGGGGACAACTTGCAGAAGTCAGTTCTCCTATGGGATCAAACTTGAACTCAGGGTGTCAGGTTGGTGGCAAGCACTTACTACTAAGTCATCTCCTTGGGCTCAGTTATGGGTTTAACTCAGATTACAATCCATTGTGAGTTTATTCACATCAAATTAAGGCTCAGTCTTGTAGTCTACAATCAGAGGAATTGACAAACTTGAACAGAGGTGAAGTCCATGGGCATTTACTATATGGGCTTCGTTCATTTCTGTTCCAGGCAAAAATTTAGAAATGTTTCCTTCAAGCTAGTAAAATAAAATAAAATAAAGTAAACCCAAAGTTTAATATGATTTGATGTAAAGCCAAGCATTTTATTAACTTGTGCAGTTTTGTTCCCAGGATACTGTAAAAATGACTTTTTCCGTTTAAGTAGAGATGGGTTCTTGCTGCTTCTGACAGTTCTGTGTATAAAGGATGACTGGTTTTCATTAACTAAATGCATACACATTTTGCGAATCTGTGGAGATCAATTGTGCATAGTTTAGTGCCCTGATTTCTTTAAGCTAAGTGGTCTGTGATGTTAAAAATAAATAAATAGCCGGGCAGTGGTGGCGCACGCCTTTAATCCCAGCACTTGGGAGTTAGAGACAGGCAGATTTCTGAGTTCAAGGCCAGCCTGGTCTACAGAGTAAGATTCAGGACAGCCAGGGCTATATATAGAAACCCTGTCTCGAAAAACCAAAATAAATAAATAAATACCTGAAGATTGTCCTGTTCCCACGAGAGTGACAAAAGCTGTTTGGCTTTGTCTCCGCAAGCTGCTCTATAGGTGCTTGATTGGCCCTGGAGCTCCCTTGTGCCGAGAGACTACTACTTTGTTCGTGTGTTTCTTCAGAAGGCCTAGTTGGCGCCTGGGCATTTACTGCACACTAGAATGCTCTGTAGCTGTAATCATCGCTTTATTTTCTCAGACTCTCAACTTTAAGTTTCCTTAACCTAATTGGAATATGCTTTTAATAGGGAAAGCTTTTAAAGATTGAAGGTAAGGTTTTATTGTTACGCAGTCCGGAAGCCTCAGTGTTTTGTAGCAGTCAGGCTTCCTAATACTCTATGAAACTGGACTTATAATTAGCAGTAGGACAGTACATTGTCTGTGCATTAATAGGGAAACATGGAGTTAAGTGGCTATCATCGGTTTGCATTATCACAGGTACAAAGACTCATATACGTTCTCTCTGTGTTTTCTTGGACTTTAGCCAAAAACTTTAATAGCATATTTAACAAGTGTCTTTGTACCGTTCATCTCTGAATACTTACAGGCTTAAAAGGAGAGTTTTCAATCCAAATTGGTGTCACTGCATGCAGACTTTTACTGATCTCTATGAACTTAGGGCAATTTATGGCAGACTGCATGTCCTGATTGTTTTAATGTAAGCAAACAAGTAAATGAGGATCCAAATGGTACACGGAAACTGGTAGATTGATGCACAGCCCTGCATTTAATTTATTAGTTTAAGTTACTGATGTTTCAGAATGTCAGCTTCCTCAAGTTAACAGCGTGCTCTTACACTAATACAAGGAAGAGAAGGGGACGGGAGCCCTCAGGCTGGCCAGCTCCCACTCTGTAATCAAACCCAGTAACTTGTTCTTCCATCATTGTGCTGTGATGCTGGGGTTGCTGATGTGGATCCTATCTAGTTGGAAAGCAGTGACAAGATTGCAGTTTACCTCCCTGTCCATAGGGAAGGGAAACAGTGCCATTGTGAATCTTAAGGACAGATTTGCATCCCTGGAAGAGCTGGAAAGTTAGCGGAGTAGAGAGCATGACCCACAGCAATGGTGTTTAGATGGATCTGGAAGAATGGGCAGACAGTACAAGTAGAGGGAGGGGATACAGAGGCTCAGGAAATACTGTGTCAAGGAGAGACAAGCTGTACCCTCTGCAGTCCGCCCACCGGCTCTCTAGTGTACAGAGCATGAGGCTTACTGGTGCTACCCTGCGGCCTCTCACAGTGGGAAGGAAGTCACTTCCTGTGACTCTCAGCATGAGTGTGATTCTGGGTTTAGTCCTACTCTCAGTAACTAAATACTGCAGTGCTCATTCTGAAGTTTAAAGGTGATCTGGCCCAGCGTTTGACTTCATATTTTTACCTTTGGATGTTTATATCACTTCAAAGGTACCACCAGGGAGTCAGTCTGTTTAGAAGCTTGTGAGCCATAGCTGTGGCAAGGCATTTCTTGACTTTTAATAGGCTACCTTCCAACAAGCCCATAGTAAGTTGAAAAATACTTTAAATCAAAAATGGGATGACTATTCAACCTACTTAGCCTCATTCTACCTCAGGTTTGCACAGATCCTTACTGTTAGCCTACAGTTGGGCAGTCTTCTGTCATATAAAGTCTTTATTTTTTAAAAGTGTTGAATATCTAGTGTCACTTAGTGAATAGTAAGTATATGGCTAGCTAAAGGGGGAAAATCAGAGTAATTTTTTTAATAAGAATAATGGATATCGACCATTAGTTAAGTTCAAGTACAGTGTCTACTAACTGCATTTCATTTTCAAGCAGAACCATTGTTTACGACGATCCCATAACTAGAAATACTTACTGACTCTGGGACAAACTATATAGCCTATGTTGGCCTTGAACTCAGAGCAGTCCTCGTGTTCAACCTCTGAGAGACAGGATTACAGACATGTACCACCATACCCCAGTTCTGTACTATGTAATGAATGAGCTGTGAGGGTTGTGTTGCCAGGCTAGGGAGAGCTCATTAGCTACAGCTCACTTCATTGTGCATACAGTTTATTAGCCTCACTTTAGTCTGTGCCTATGTTTTGATTCTTCACACAACTCTATCCTTTGAGTCCTGGGATAAGGACTGCTAGGGAGCTAGGAACTAATTCACTACAAGGAGTTCCACTAATTTTGTCATATACGGGTGCTTAGAGATGACCAGAGTACTATCCTGGTCTACAAGGGGGCTGGTGGCTTAGGGATGGTGGAGGTAAAGAAATTATGATATAGTTGATAAATGCAGTGTTCTTGAGTATAGATGTTTTGAGATTTCTATTTAAGAATTGAAACCTGTATATACAGTTAAAGCAGGCTAATTTTGTCCCTGTAACAGGATCCTTGTGATAATGCTTTCATGGCCCCAGAATTGGAACATGGCCAGGAAATACTTGATAGACTTGGCTTCCATCTTAATGTTCTGTTACTGTGAAGTATACCATGACCACAGCAACTCTTATAAAGGAAAGCATTTCATTGCTTACAGTTTCAGAGGTTGGTCCATTATCAGCATGGCGGAAAGCATGATGGCACCCAGGCAGACATGATGCTAGAGAAGGACCTGGGAGTTCTGAATCTGAATCTACAGGCAGTAGGAAGAGAAAGAGAGCCACTGGGTATGATTTGGGCTTCTAAAATCTCAAAGCTAACCCCAATGATGTACTTCCTCCAACATGGCCACACCCCCTCATCCTAAGTAGTATCGGTCCCTGATGACTAAGCATTCAAATGTCTGAGCCTATGGGGCCATTCATAGTCAACCATCACATTCCACTCCAAGGCCCCCATAGGCTGGCAGCCATATCGTACTGCAAAACTGCATTCAGTCCAACTTCAAAAGTCTCCATAGTCTACAACAATCTCAACACTGTTTTAGAAATTCAAAGTTTCTTCTGAGACTCATGGCAATCTCTTGCTTGTAACCTCCTATAAAGTCAGAATCAAAAAGCTGATCACAAGTTTCCAACATACAATGGATATATATATATATATATATATATATACACACACACACGTACATATATACATACACACACACACACACACGCGCACGCACATATATATGTAATTGCAAAAAGGATCATAATGAGGAAATACTGGACCAAGGCAAGACCAAAAACCAGCTAAGCAAACTCAAACTCCGCATCTCTGTGCCTGATATCAAAGCACTCTTCAGATCTCCAAACCCTTTCAGATTTGTTGACTGCAACATACTTTTCTCTCTTTGGCTGGTCCTATACCCTGTTAGCAGCTCTCCTTGGCAGCTATCTATTCCATGATTCTGAAATCTCTTAACATCCTTGGATCTCCAACAAAATCCAGGCTTCACCTTCACAGCTTCTCTCAGTGACCTCTCTGGGCCTCCATGCAGGGTCTCCCCTGACATATGTCTGCCCTCAGCAGCTTTAGCTGTGGAGGGAAACTCCAAAACCCCTTTCTTGTATCCTTGACTGTAAGGCCAGAACCATGTGGCCAAAGCTGCCAAGTTCTTCTGCTTGCTAAGGTGGAACTTGGCCCCCTTGCTCAAATACATTTTTGTCAGCTTTCTGGTTTTTGATGTTTTCAGTCACTGCTTAAGTTTTCTTTAATTCCTCTTCACAAGTTGGAAGCCTAGCTGGGTGAGGTCTTGCCCTGAGGCCATCACTCCTTGTACTGTATTAGCACCACCTTTCCTGTATCTCCTTGAGCCGTGGACTTACTCTGTTATGCATCCTGGTGCTTCCTTTCTCCTCGGACTGTAAGCTTTGCTTTTTCCTTACTGGGCTTGTTTTTATTATAGATCTGCATAAGGATGGCCACTAATAATCGCATAACAGAATCGATACTAAGCTGCCTTGGCATCTCCTCTGCCAGTGATATTAATCCAAAACTCTTCAATTTAGCCTCAGGCAGATATTTTAGACAAGGGCAGAAAGCAGTCTCATTCTTCTCCAAAATAACACTTGTCTGTAGGCCACTCTCTAATATTCTTTCCTTCTGAAACTTCATGAGCTGAGCCCCCACAGTTCAAACTGACCTTAACACTCTCTTCCATGCCCCTGGGAACATGGCCCATTAAGTCCCAATTTAAGGCAGTCAACTGTTTTCCTAACCCAAAGTCCACATTTTACCAACAAGCAGCATGCTCAAGCCTGCCACAGCAATACTCTAATCAATCCATGGTACCAATTTCTATCGTAGTCAATGTTCTATTGCTGTAAAGAGACACCATGACCATGGCAACTCATCCAAATGATGAGCCTATGGGGGCCATTCCTATTCAAACCACTACAGCTTCTGTAGCTCAATTGCAAGTGGTATGCTTCTGAGGTTTTCTAGAACAAGATGGCATTCCTACAAGGAAGAGAGCTTGGATGCTCTTTGGTATATCTGTGAACTTCCTAATGCTCTGTACTTCCTGGAAACACTAGATCAGAGGTAAGAGGAGAGAGGTCATGTCTGTTGGTATCCTCATTCCAGATCTTTCTCAGTAAGGGACCGTGAATCTCAAGACATTATAGTATTACAAATGCATGTACACGTCTTAAGTCTGGGAGAGGGATCACTTTGTAAAAGTCTACTATATTTTCTTCTCAAAATAGTAGGAAGAATTACACACTGAGAGTGGGGGATGAGTTACACACTGAGAATAGGCAATGGCATTTTTGTGCCAAGTGCTTTAACCACTAAGTCATCTCCCTAGCCCTGGGTTGAGGTTTTTAAAGCAGTTCCTATCTGTTCCTCTCTATTTGACCTTTCCTTCTGAAATATATAATATCATTAATATCTGCCCCAAAAAGATCATATAGCTGAAATTACCTACTAAGGACCCAAACAGAGGCATCTGCATTCCTTCTGAACATAGTGCCCGTGGTCCAGCCCTGATCTTTCTGCAGTGATTCTGCTGGAATGAGCATGTATGGTCAGTGCAAGGACAGACAACTACTGAGATACACTGTTCACATTATCAGGTCCAGTCAGATTTCTTATATTCACAACAGGACAGTTTGCCTAAGGACATGTCTCATCATTTGGATGTTTTCTTGTTGAAACTGTTAAACTGTCATCTGAGGCTATCTTTATAAATGCCGTGGGGTTAGTGTTCTCTTTACTAGTATGGTTTTATACATTAAGCAGATGGTGCTTAAAAAAACATAGTGTGTTTTTATAAAATCAATCACACATGTTGCTATTCATATTCTCAGTGGAGTAAACGCAGGAACAACTTTACTGAGTGGGCAGAAGTACGCATTTTTGCCTTTGCATTTTCTAATGTTACAAACTGAAGAAAAAATAAGTAAAAAGTTAAATTTAATCATTTAAAGCTTTTAAGTAGCTTAGAATGTAGCAATGAATTCTTATTGGCAGTCAGCTTTCTAGGGGCAAGTAAATTTGCTGATTAATTTTAAAGATACATGATTTTCAGAGTTTCTAACTTGCAAGTGTCTTGATTTTCTATTGGGATTAGTTTATATAAAGTGATCTAGTAAAGTGCTTAGCTCTTAACTCCCAAAATAACTGATTTTCTAAATAGTCTCAACTTTATCCTTTTGGGGTTTTGTTTGCCAGCAGGTAATTCCTTGGTGGGAATACTCTCAGCTGATTCCTGTCTAGGAGGTCCTCTCGGCTGCAATGTCCGGAAGAGACCGGAGGTGTTGAGATGACACCTGATAAAGCCCCATAGAGCTGTAGCTGGCGGGTGGGTGTGAAGTAAAGCTCCTGTTTTGTGAACAATTCTTTCTTGATTGAAATGACCAATCAGTTTTCTTGTAAGAAATGATCTTTTGTGAATGAAATGTGAAAGAAGCCCATTTTGACTATTGTCTAAAGCATTGGAGAACAAGCCACAAGTTAGAGCCCCGCTGTTTAGAGCACTTCACCCCTACGCTCATTTTTGTTTTCAACAGTGGAATCAGCATTAGATAATTCCTCTTCATTTTTAGTGTTTTCAGAGTCATCAAATGAAGTCTAAGGAGTGGCATCTTCCATCTTTTCTAGCTGTATAATTTCTTGGTTGTACGCTTTTTCCACAATTACATCTGAATTTTATTTATTTATTTATTTGCTTCTCTACTTGTACATGTTGTGCTGGGTCCGACCCTGTAGAAACAGACATTTACAATGCCTCCCTTGTCACAGAATCAGGCCAGTGCTGTGAAGTACTGCCTGACTATACTACAGAACCTTTGATGGTAATGGAATGGTCGGAATCACATGGCTTGGAAACTTGCCTTGTTGCTTTTGAATCCTGGGCATGTAGGTAGGCAGTTGAGTCTTTCGATCTTTACTTAATATTAGTAAACTTAAAATCCAGCAGCCAATGTGACCAGTGGCTGCCGTGCTGGGCGGCCCAGCTAAGAAAAACTCCAGGCTCTTTCCTTCCTGTGTCTTTTACAAAAGCTAAACCAGATTCTTGACGTCAAAGCTATAGTAAAATTCACTAGTACGCTAAAAGGATTTTAATTAAAGAATAAATCACTAACTTTATCTCATGTAGTTAAAGAAAAGGACCTAGGACATTTCCCCTCAGAATTAGTACAGCTTGGCTCCATGAGATGTTTCACAAGGTAACGCGCTTGCTACAAAGTCTGATAACCTAAGTTTGTCCTCAGAACTCATGTGGTGGGTGAGAATTGACTCCCAAGTGTTATTCTCTGACCTCTACCTCTACTCCATGGCATAGTACCTGTCACACATATAAATAAATAATTGAACATAATAAAAGTTTGAATTTAGTACAGCTGCAGGTTATTTTTTCTTTAATATAGAATAACCCAGGTTTCCATGTTTGTGTAGCCTGTTTTCTGCCATTGGGGAAAATGGGCAGAAGGAAGCTACAGTGCCTCATTTTGTACCAAGCTTAAACCTATTTAAATTTGGTCAAATATGACCAGTGTCTATCATCTGGGGCAGTGGAAGCTAGGCTTTTTAGAATGGTTCTCGGTAAGAATGAAATAAGAAGCTGGCCCTAAGGTATTTCAGGTTTCCAAGAAAAAGCTGAAGAAAGGGGAAGGTATTACAGCTTGATTAGAACTCTGCCTTGTAGTTGAAAGGAAATCTCTTAGGACATTTTGGTTTCTAATTTCTCTTATGTTTGGTCGTACCTTATATCAGTGGTTCTCAGCATTCCTAATGCCATGACCCTTTAATATGACCCTTTAATGCAGTTCCTCATGTTGTGGTGACCCCAACCACAAAAGTATTTTTGTTGCTACTTCATATTTGTAAGTTTGCTATTGTTACAAATCATAATGTAAATATCTATGTTTTCCAATAGTCTCAGAAAACCCCCATAAAAGGGTCTTTTGACCCCCAAAGGGGTTGCAACCCACAGGTTGAAAACCAATGCGTTAAAACACACTGATAAAAAGTGGCTGGGAAATTTTTTTTCAGAGTGAAACGAGCTCATAGCACAATTGAAGATCTGCCTTGAGCAGTTTTAAATTGGTTTTCAGCTTTTTAGAAATATATACGACTGCCATTTAATGTAGCAGAGAAGCACCAGATCGACTGCCCCATGCAGAAGCAGGGCAGGGTGGTGATTTCAAAAGTAGTTCCAGTTAGAGCACTAACTGAGAGGGTGTGAAGACTCACTGTAATCCAAGAGAAGGCAGAGGCTGGAAGGTTGCTAAGGTCCAGCTTGTTCTGCACGACTGAGTTCCAGGCTGGCCAGAGCTACATAGCATAAAAGGACCTGTCTCAAACCATGCATATAGACATACAGCACAATGTACACGTACATATATGTTTTAGTTTTGGTTTTACTGCTGTGAACAGACACCATGGCCTTATAAGGACATTTAATTGGGGCTGGCTGACAGGTTCAGAGGTTCAGTCCATTATCATTAGGGTGGGAACATGGCAGTGTCCAGGCAGGCATGGTGCAGGAGGAGCTGAGAGTTCTGCATCTTCATCGGAAGGCAAACAGAAGAAAACTGGCTTCCAGGCAGCTAGGATGAGGGCCTTAAAGCCACGCCCACAGTGACACACCTACTCCCACAAGGCCACACCTCCAAATAGTGCCACTCTCTGGGCCAAGCAGATTCAAGCCATCACAGTATATTTGTATATATAAACATTATTACATATTATATATGTGTAATAGCAATATAGTACATATATATATATAAATTTGTGTGTGTGTGTGTGTGTGTTTGAGAAAAGACAAAAGAAAATGATGTTAGCTCTTGATTCCGTTTATTGAAAAAACAGTGCTCTCAAGTCAGGCTTTCTCCTGAGCTCTCATAAGAATTCTGCCATTTTCCTCTCTACAGCCCAGAAGCAGCGTCACCCCCAGAATAATGTGGCAAACACAGATCTGATCCTCATCTCTTTACTCAAATAAACATAAAATAAAAGAACCCAAGCATGTTATACTTTTGAAATTAGTGTGATGAGCATTTTTGCTTTTCTGTAGCAGTATTCAGCTCTTTAAAGGCTAGCTGTAATCTAAACTCCAGGAAGTCATCTTGCTGTAGGAACTGTGCTATATCTCATGAACAGTGGCACAGGCCTCTTGTCATACACATGTTCCTACCAACATCACTCATGACCGAAGTGAACATTCCTGCAGTTGGAACAGCTAGCTAGGCAGATGATATCCATGAACACTCTTGTCCTGGCCACAGTGTGTGTGTGCCCACCAGTGTGGAGCAAATGACGTACTTAGCTGTGTGCATGTCTGCTTTCTTAGTAGCTGCTTAAAAACTAAAGGATCTATTTATCTATATGCAGGAACCTGCAGTTATGTTACAGTGAAAGCACATGTCATATTTAAATGTTGCCTGTTCCAGAACATAATTTTGTAAGGAAAGTAATAGTTTCAAAAATGTAAAGGTGAATTAAGTTGATTAATTATTAACTTGGGATTTTAACAAATAAAAGTATAACAGTAGCACCTCACTCTGTCTCCAGAAACCTCTTGTATACTTCCATGTAAGAGAATGTGAACTTTACCCCTACATTTCCTTGCGTTTTGTGTATTTTCTTATTTCACAGTCCTCACTTGTCTCCCTAGTCACATTTGTTTCTCTTCAAACTCGATTTCCCCTTTGTAATCAGCTTGTTAGGCGCTGTATGTTAAACGGTTAGTTTCCAGAACGGTGCTGTCCCTGGATAACTAGGTCATGAAGTTCTATTTGGGGTATTTTTATTCTTTTGTGTATTTAGAGACAAGATGGCCATGTAGCCCAGTCTAGTCTCAGCCTCATGATCTCCCTGCCTGGTTCTGCTAAGTGCTGGGATTACAGGTGTGCACTACCACAATTGTCTTCACATTTGTCGTTGGCAGAGGGAACTAAGGGAATATAGATCTTCTATTTTGAAGTCATTTTCTAGACCGAGTGTAGTTGATGTAGACCAGTAGTACCAGTATGAGAAATTCTGAATGACTCCAGTTCACATGCTGCCCTCCAGCATACTCAAGCAGTCAGTGGAGAGTGATTTGTCATCATTTTGTAATCTGGATGTGTTACTTGTTTGGAAACTTAAGCGGTTTAAAGTGTCATGTGATGTACACATGTCGCTAGAACTGACAGTTGATGGAGAGTGTGTACCAGGCTCAGGGGTTGGGGCTGTGTCTGTTTTCTTACCCCTCTCCTCGGTCTATCACAGTATTCAATTAGGCTCTCACACAAGTCACTGTTGAATACCCAGCTGCCTACTTTTGCCAATTTGTTGTAAAACTGCTTCCTAATGAAGTGCGGAACTTAAGGATTTAAATAACTATTTTCTGTTTGGTAGGCTCTTTGATTTGTAAGGAACAAAAAAGACTAAAGTTACCCACTAACAAGGGGAGAGAGGAAGGAAAAGAATGAATATAAATGACCATGCTTAAGCTTTACTTTTTCCAGGAATCCATAGCAACGCCACTGGTTTCTCTGTTGACACCCACCCTGGGCTTTTCTTTTGTTTGCTCTCGCCTCTGCATTTGAGCAGCATTTTGTTTCTCCTGGCTCTCTGCATTGTGATCACATAACTCTACTGTATAGTACTGAGAAATTATTAAGGTGTGCTAATTAGCCTTAACTTGGTTTGGACAGAACTTATATACCCAGGTATCCATGGCTATACCAATGGGTAGTCCACACCTTCCATGGGTACCAATCAGCTTCTGTTTGATTGTTGGAATCGTAGCATAGACTGTAGCCAAGAGACTGGGTCATATAGAGGAGTCTTCGTCACTTTCAGATAAGGACCACCTGAGTTACTTTTTTACCTTAGAAGTTTCCTCAGGGGATTTTGAGGCATCTAAAGCTTTTAAAACAAGCTTGTCTAATAGCCACAAGGTCTTTAATATCTTTCTTCTTATATTATTATATAATATCCTTAATATTCCTGTTGAGACCTTTGTAACTATGCTGCTGTTCACAGTGTCGCTTTGTAACTATGCTGCTGTTCACAGTGTCGCTTTGTAACTATGCTGCTGTTCACAGTGTCGCTTTGTAACTATGCTGCTGTTCACAGTGTCGTCTTGTAGCATCAGAGGGCTGCTTCTTACCTCAGAGCGTTACTTTTATCCCAGGAAATCAAGTGGCCATTTTCCCACGTCTCTTCTCCTGACTAAGGAGTGCAAGAGGTCTGTTTCTGACCTAACCTCACCCATGGAGAAGGAAGAAATCTTACTAAAATTTTCATAATTTATATAGAGAGACTTAAGTATGAACAAAAATATTAATATTCCTCAACAATATCCGACTGTAGCGCTGTACCAATAGGTAAGAATTTAATGTAGGGGTTAGTGTCTTTCCCTCATGTAAAGTGTGAGCCAAGACCCTGTAATATATGATAACTGAGCTTCCCCCAGCGCTGTGGTAGACGTCTGTCCCTTTAGCTCACATAAACACAACCAGTGCTGCTCTGGGTTTTCTTTGACCTGGACCCCAGACTTCTTTGGGTTTTACATAATTATATTGACTTCTTATTTATTTTAGAACATTGGCTGAAACTATCTACCAGTTTAAATTTTCTTTGTAAGTCATCTTAACATATTGAACTTTTCTTTTCCAAACAGGACAAAAGACTCAGAGTGTCTCAACCCCTGACAAGAGGACCAAGTGCCTTTATTCCAGAGAAGGAAGTAAGTTCATTTGTTTTCAACACATTGTCTAGTCAAAAACTAACTCTAAAACTGCATGCATTTTTCCATGTAAAAGTAGATATGTTTTGCTCTTTAGTGTGTTGTTAGTCACGTCAGAAAAACATAGAGTTGTTTTTTCAGATTCATTAAGTCTGAAGGTTTTTAAGGTTTAAAGAGATCAGCATTTCACAGAACTTACATCATATAATTGGGATAAACAGTATTTTGAAATAAAACATAAGTTTCCAACTACGCCTTTGAAGGACAGTAGACAGGCAATGCCTTCATTACTGGCAGTTCCTCTCTCATTTACACATTTGATTGACAGGGTCATCCCACAAATGCTCCAACAATTGTGCATCTTTGGTAAGGGTTTGGTAGCATAACTGCCAGGCATGAAGGTTATCAGTGGCACAGAAAGGTTTTTGCCTATTTTGTTGGTGTACGTCTTGAGGTGTGGGGTCTATGTGCATTCCTGGATGCCTCTTAGCTGTCACTGGGCTGTCACCACTGTTAAGAACATATTTGTCTGCATAAGGAGTACCCAGTGCACATGGATGCAGTTGTCCCATAGCTGTGTTCTCTGCTTGTGCACAAACATCTTTATCTTAAATAACTAGGAGCCTTTACTTCCCTTTACTGTCCCTGATTTAGTGGCCTTCTCATTGAACCAAAAACTCAAGTAAAAGTGATGTGTCTCCGGAGCTCAGGGGTGGCAGTGCAGTGTACAAGAGGCACTGCATTGCACGCGCCTCTTTGCTTCGGGGCCCGGGTTGCACTTGCAGGGTGATGGCCTAACATTTGAATGGCCTCCTGAGGCATTTTTGTAGCATGCATTTGAAGAAAACCTGTGTTTTAGGATCTGATGCAGCATACGGCTCTAGTAACGCATTGTGAAAGTCCTGTGAAAGCTAAGAAACATCTGGAGAAAGCAAATCAAACATAGGAAAGAACTCTAGCCCTTATTTGGATCTGAACCCTCCTTGTTTCTTAACTGTCCACTCAGCCCCTCTGGTTGAACAGGGAGAGAGACAAATGGAAGCCCCCAGGGTCCCATAGTGAACTGAGGTGAAGTTTCCTTTTGGGTCTCTGCCAGGACAACTAGCATTTCTCCAGTCTCACTTTTAGACATACTCCATTTAAGATTAAGTCTTCCTCCATACACAGCTCCTTTGTATAATTTATGCTTCCCTCGGGGTAACAGGAACGAAGAAGCTGGCTCTGGGGAGAGCAGTTTCCTAACTACACTGTCAGTCTTTAAGGGACCAAACCTTTGGACTTCATGAGATCTGGTCCAAACCATATAAGCCAGGGATGGAGTCGGGCTTCCTGCAGGTGTTAGCAATGTCCTCACACCACCAGAACCAACTTATTGTGTGATGCCAAGCTGGCATGGTGTGTAAGGCTACATATTATTTTTTCTATTTTGAGAAAGTTCTTTGGTCCCTAGAGGGAGGATGTAAATCCTATTTCCATGCCTTATTTTTAGTAATTACTCTGATAGGCTTAAACTTGCAACAGCAGGATCTCATGTCGTTATTAATTTTCATCACAAGTCATCATATGTTCCTGTATCTCTAAAGAGATTTCATAGAACTTTTTAAAAATGTTGACTAGCAAAAACAACAAAGGATCAGATATTTGTCCAAAATAATGCAATTAATGTTCTTTGTCTGTTGATGAGACTGGGCTGCAAATGCATGTGACCCAGTGCTGCAAGATTTGCCTCACTACACTCTTGTGTGACAATGGCCAGGCAAGCCAGCTCTGAAGTCTGCATGCTTGCTGCAAAAACAGATGGAGGCTTCTTTCCTCGGCTTCATAGCTGCGTGTTTAATGTTTGATAACTTAACATTTGTTGTTTAATAAATTGTGGTACCAAAGCCAAAACGGAATGGTACTTTCTCTTTTTAAATGTCTGCTTTTAGTATGAGCAACTGCATAATTGCAGTATCTGTTCGCATCAAATGAATATGTATTTCTTTAGTACAGGCAGAGTCCATGTAAACCAAAGCTGTCTTTACATCACAGTGCTCACCGCATTCTATGCCTCTTGGTTGTAAGGTTGTCCAAGCAAACACGGCGGATGAACGAACAAACTTTCTTGTGGAAGAGTACTCTACATCCGGTCGCCTGGACAACATCACACAGGTGATGAGCTTGCACACTCAGTACCTGGAATCTTTCTTGCGGAGCCAGTTCTACATGCTGCGTATGGATGGCCCCCTTCCCCTCCCAGACAGGCACTACATTGCCATCATGGTAGGTACTTACTATTCCCTACTGTCATGAACTAGCTTCCAGATATTCTGTGTCCCCTCTGAGGCGTGTCTTTCGGGGAGGGTCTGAGTAAGTATGTGCGTGAGAGATGTGTGTGTTTTGTGGAGTGTGTGTGTGTTAGTGTGTATGTATGTATGTTTGTGTGGGTATGTGTGGAATGAGTATGCATATATGTTTGTGTATATGTAGAGAGGTGCATGTGTGTGCATATGTATACATAGGATGTTATATGTGCATATACATGTATATGAGTGTATGTGTGCATGTGTGTAAAGCTGAGTGTAGTCACAGGAGGCATAAATGAAGAGGCCTCTGGTATCCCCTGGATACACTCAGAGTGCTTTAAGCTACTTAATATGCCAAGTGTTTCTCCTTTAACCTTCAATAGGACCATTTTTTCATACTTAGTGTCTTATAAGTAAAGATGGTGATTGCATCCAAAATAATCCCCTACCAGTTTTGCTGTTGTTCTTGGGGTCTTCCTCTGCATAAGCTGCTTGTGACATTTTCTTAGTCATCTTATCCATGAAGGCGATCCCTAGTGTGGATAGGAGAAAAGTGCCAGTTATCCTTAGTGACAGATCTTCATGACAGAAGAACTGCTGAGTGGATCACAGCGCTTTGAGTATAGTCCTTGTTACACGGTGGCTCACTAGTCAGTTAGCTGCACATAGAGGGCCAGGGAGGAGACTGTGACAGAAATGCTAGAGCTGAGCTGTGCTCTACCTAGACAGCTGCTGGGGAAGAGGATGAAGGCATGAGCCCATGGGGCTGCGTGTTTGGAGACATAATGACAGCAGCCTGGCTGCCCAAGCCAGTAGAGCTGCTCTGGACTCAGGGCAAGTTCTGACATGAACTTGAAGAATACTATGATTTTTAGCAGACATTTTCAGTGACAGGCTGAAAGCAGACAGGGAATGCTTGCTCACTAAGATAGAGCAGTGAGACAGATTTGAAAGAATAAAACAGGATTATTTTACCAAAAGTAGCCACAGAAGAAAGGGCAAAAGTACTTACTATGAATGTCCCTTTGACAGCACCCAGATGACATTGAGTGCATAAGGAGCAATCAGTGATGTCTGTGTCTGAGCAGGTCTCTGAGGTCAGATGTGGTTCCCCCATAAGCATGAGTTCTGGACTGTTAGGATGCACATTACTAAGGAGTCCCTGTATTAGCCTAGAACACACTGTATCTTCCTCATCCACAGCAGACTTAGGTATTGCCTATGGACGTCCTAAAAACAGCGGGTCTACTTCCAGGTCTATCTATACAGACTCAGGAGCAGTCATTAACTTTGTATGAAAAGTATAAGTCAGCCTCATGTATTGATTGAAGTTTCTGTAACGGCAATATGGTAAACATTTTTGAAGGAGAGTCTTGTGAGAAAGGAGTTACTGATTCCTAGTAATGGCTCCATCTCAATTACCCACTTGTGAAAAGACGTGCTCATGACTGTTCTCAGGAAACTTGTTTCTGTGTTTCAGGCTGCAGCCAGACACCAGTGTTCCTACCTAATAAACATGCATGTGGATGAATTTTTAAAGACTGGAGGGATCGCTGAGTGGCTCAATGGCTTGGAATATGTACCACAAAGACTGAGAAATCTTAATGAAATTAACAAGCTCCTGGCACACCGGCCCTGGCTTATCACAAAAGAGCACATTCAGGTACTGGGGGTTTCTACACAGGCTCTGAGGTGTGCTTGAACTTGAGAGCTTATGGGGTTTTGTTTTGTATAGTACTTTTAATTTTTATTTTTGAGACTATAATTTCAACCTTCCTCCCTTCCCCCTTTCCATCTGAACCCTCTCGTGTACCCTTTCTCCCTTTCAAATTCATAGCCTCTCTTTTTGTTTGTGTGTGTGCGTGTGTGTGTGTGTGTGGACTCAGTTTTAAGTACCTATACATAGAAACTTGAGAAATAGATGCTATATTACATTTAGGAAGAATAATTAGAAATTTGGTGGGTTTCATTTAAGTGCAAATGAAAACTGACCCTCAAGCAGTCACTCATTGGCCTGAACTTGTACTGTGAGAAAAGTTGATTTCTGTTATCAAGGAGTTGATAGGTCAAGTCTACTAGCACCATGGATGCCTGGCTTCTGGCCACTATTGTCAGCAGCACTATGTGTCCTTTAGTTAGAAAATTCCATAAAGTATTCTAAATCCTTTGCTATTTTTAACATTTCATAATTTAAGATTCATAAAGAAATGGTTTTGCAAATAAAAAATGATTTCCAGCTAGTGTGGGAATTACTGGCCAGTAAAAAGTAGAGCTGTGAGTAGGAGCCTTTGAACCTTTGCCAGGTGTCTCTGTCAGAGGCCAGAGCTGTCCAGCAGTGTCCAGCAGCCCCATTACTCTGTAGGCGCTTTCATCTCCATGTCAGACGTGTACTTACTTATAAGTGCATATGTATCGTGTTAATACATAGAAACGCCCTTTAAAATTTACCTATTTACCACATTTTGTGATTTATCCAGTTTTTAACCAAGCAGCCTGTGTCTGTTTTTTTTTTTTAAATATTAGATTTTGATGACTTCGGACTCTGAAGCACAGCACTGTTGTAGCTCTGTGTCCATGGTGTGTTAGTTAGAGCTGAGAACTGATAATTATTCTTATGTCATATCATAATTACGTTGGACCGGAATCTTTGGTGGGCTGAAAAGATGCCTGGATTTCAGGGGCAGATTTCAGACATGACAGGATATAGTGTAGTTATACATGGGTTGTGGATAAGCGGGCTGGGATCACAAGTGTTACTTTGGGGGGCTTTTTGTTTGGTTGGTTTGGGTTTTTTGTTGTTGTTTTTTTGTTTTTTGAGACAGGGTTTCTCTGTGTAGCCCCGTCTGGCCAGGAACTTATTCTGTAAACCAGGCTGGCCTCGAACTCCGAGGTCCACCTGCCTCTGCCTCCCAAGTGCTAGGATTAAAGGCGTGCGCCACCACTGCCCTGGTGTACTGGGCATGTGATTGCAAGTGTTTGCAGAGGCCAGGTGGGCTTATTGCATGTGAGTGTAGGTCCTCACAGAGTCCGGGGAGGTACTGTCCAGGGAGATGAAGTTTTTTGTTGTTTGTTTGTTTTCAAAAAGAGCTAATGCTTGAACTAGGTCTAAGAATAAGGAGGTTTTCAAAATGCGATGAGCTGTTCCCTGCCCCAGAGCAGTTTCATAGAGAAGAGCCTGCAGTCATTGTAAGTCAGGAAACCGAGGTGTAGGGAGGGATTTATGGATGGTGGTTGGTGGGATCTAAGAAGAATCAGACCATCTGGTATGAGACGGTAAAGGCTCCATTACGGAGTCTGCATTTTACTCTTAGAAAGCCATCATCTCCTGAGTTACACTACCCCACAGAAGCTGTGAGGCCACAGAAGCCATGAAATAAGCTTCAACGTATTTGTGTTCTCGTCTTTTGAAGTTTCTGTATTTGTATATTTTATTAGTGTCATACTGCATCTGAATATTGTATCTAAATCATATTTATAAGTGCCTTTATGAACACATGCTATAGACTTGAGCCCAACTGTTACTGTTGGAAGTACATATGGCATAAGAGGCGTGTGCCAAGTCTTATTATGAGTACACTCCATCACACAGGGTAGATTACAAACGGTGCTGGCCAGTAGGACAGTCAGGGCATGCATCTGAAAACTGATCTCTGTGCACGCTTTAGGACTGTGCTGGCTGAGACTAAGAAAGGACGGTGACAAATGGGTTTGCTCTTCTGGCATGAGTGTCACAGAAAACAGGGCAAGGGTCTCACTCAGGAAGAAGAGTCGACATCAAATTGGGAAGTCAGGCACAGTGGCACTGTTTCTTAATTCTAGCAGTTGGGAATGAAGTTGGGAGGTTTAGCAGTTCAAAGTCATCCTTGGCTACATTACAAGCCAGGCCAGCCTGAGCTACATGATGAGACCCTAAGGAGAGATAGAGTGGAGGACAGGAAAAAGGAAGGCAATCAGATACAAACTAGCAAAAGTCAAGTTAAAAGAACAAATCATCTACCCAGGTCTTAAGACTGAGGAAAGAGGATTGTGCACAGGATAGGAGAAACCAGCATGTCAAAGGCGAGAGGTGATGATGAAGACCCACTTTAGAGTTTAAAAGGAGCCATAGCATGAAGAAGCTACTCATTGTAACAAATACCTGGGGGAGGGGGGCAATCCAACATCAATGCAGAAATGAAGCAGTTAGGTGCATTGTACACTACACCTGTGTTTTACAGTTAGGATAGCCTCATAAATAGGAAAATGCCAAAGTAACAGATTTGAGCAGAAGAAAAGTCTATGTCTATAACTGTGGGTGTATAAAGATGATTATTGTTTAAAAGAGAAGAAACCCAGCATTTCCTGTGTGAATGAACATTGAACTGTGGGAAGGAGTCTCTGAGGATTATGTTCATGGAATTTACCCTTGGAAGTAACCCTGCAAAAAAAGCAATGTACAGGAGAAAGGATTGATTGTAACTTACAACTCTAAGTTGCAGTCTATCAATGGTTGCTAGGAAGCCAAGACAGGGGCTTGAACAGCTGCCGCATCCATACTTCAAGAGCAGAAAGAGGATCGTGCACATACCTGAGCTTCCCAGCTAGCTTTCTTCCACCTTCATACAATTCAGGACTCTGCCCAATTCTAAGATAGGTCTTCAAGAAAATCTCTCACTGGGGTGCACAGTGACTTGCTTTATAGTTGACTTTAGATACAGTCAAGTTGACGGCCAAGATCAGACATTACAAAGCATTGTTGTTTTTAATGGGCTTAGTTCTGGCTCTGTCATTCAGCTATAGGCCAAATAAGATAGCATATGAAAAAGTAAGTACACTGACATTTCCCAAGTTCTTACTCCAGGGACTGTCATAGTTGGTCCTGTAGCATGGGGAGGCGGCAGTCTCTGCCAGATGCTACAGAGGGAAGCCCACAGCTACCTCATTAAACTGGATTCTCATGTGACTTTGTGGGGCAGTGTCCAAAACACCTGAAGACGAATTGCTTTACTAGAAATTGTCTAGTCCCTTCCTGCTTTCATGTTTCTTGATTCTCTTAACATCTTACTAAAATAGTGTTTTAAAGTGCTCTAGAAGCAGAAGACCCATTGCATAATACAGTATGTGATATAGCCAGTGCCACAGCATAATTTGGTAGCTTGCACATTACATTAGGTGTCCAAAGGTCTATTTTTAATGGGTGAAGCCCTTTCAAAGAATTTTAGTTTGCTTTGCTACAAGTGAGCATGTGAGACTGTGGCTTCCATGTTGATCTTGGCTCATGTTCTCATTTCAGAAACTTGTCAAAACTGGAGAAAATAATTGGTCCCTGCCTGAGCTAGTGCATGCCGTGGTCCTCTTGGCTCACTATCACGCTTTGGCCAGCTTTGTTTTTGGTAGTGGCATCAATCCAGAGAGAGACCCAGGAATCACCAATGGGTTCAGACTAATCTCCGTGAGCAGCTTCTGTGTGTGTGATCTGGCCAATGACAACAGCATCGAAAATGCCTCCCTGGCGGGCAGCAACTTTGGGGTTCGTTTTCTGAACTGTTTCGCTTGGAACTGTCTTGCTGTTACTATCTAGAGAGAGTTCACCGTGATCAGAAAGGATATTATGTACTTGCAAGATTGTTTAGTACTGTAGAAGTTTCATCAATACCCAAAGTTCTAACTTCTTTTTTTAATTCTAAGGTGTTATTGTACAAAACCTTTGCCATCCACCCCAAACTTTTAAAGTTGTTATTTTCCTGGGATCCCTGGCACCCCCACTTGTGGTCTTCATGTGAACGTTAAAGACATTATAACCAGGAAGACTCTAAGTTTTCTTTTTTAAATACGGACAGCATATTTACAGAGTTCACTCTCCCACTGATGGTGGAAGAAATCATGCTGAAATTTATCATTAAAATAACTTTATTTTTCTCTTCCAAAATGTCCTTTTCAATACCTTCACTGCCCAGGATTCATGACTTAAGTTCTTAGGATACATCTGGCTGGATTTCTTTGGTTTCCTACACGATCCTTGGCGCCTTAAGCAAAGTGATACTGTTAGAAATAATAGAGGCAGGACTGTCATGCCAGACCGTGGAGTAGCAGACCTGAGTGGTGCGTCCACCGCGGGACGCTGTGCCACCGGGGACAGCATATTTTAGGAGGCAGAAGGAGAAAGTAAGAAACCGCTGCTTCAATTTTCAGCAAATTACAATTTGCTATGTACCAAACACTAGAATTCTATATTTTATCACACACATATATATGTATATACACATACTTTATAACTGAAGCAGTCTAATACATCTGAAAATATTTGAGTATGTCATCTAATTGCTGTGGAGTTAATAAAAATTGAGGATATTTTTTAAATAGCTTCAATAAAATGTAAATAACCTATGACTCAATTTGCCCATTAGACAGGTATAACCAAATAGCTATGATATTAGCAACAATAAATTTTAGGATGTTACCACAGCATAAAAAGCAACACCATAGCTTTCCAGGTTCTCCTCCCATGCCTAGCTACCTTCTAGCTCTATCTTGTCCACCCTAGCCACATTTAAGATATGTCTGCCGGTTACAGTTATGTCATTTGATCAAAGTCTCTGCCGCAGCCTAAGCAACAGTCCTCTGTGCATGCTCGGGGGAGTTGCAGGGGGAGGGACTCCCTGGAGCATTTGGAGTGTCAGAGCACCAACACTGTCTCCTCTTCCTCCAGATTGTGGATTCCCTAGGTGAGCTAGAAGCCTTAATGGGAAGGATGAAAAGGCTTCAGGAAGACAGGGAAGATGAAGAGACCACTCGGGAAGAAATGACCACGCGTTTTGAGAAGGAAAAGAAAGAAAGTCTCTTTGTGGTCCCTGGAGAGACTTTCCATTCATTTCCGCACTCAGGTGTGTTTGTCCTTTCACTTGGGTTAGCTGTTCAGAGACACGAGGCACCCGCCTTTAGCATTTCCCGTACAGACACATAGAGATGCGTGTGCTGCCATCTCTTTACCTCATGCACTCCTGCTTCGCCGACAGTGAGGTCCATTCTCAGAAACCTGCAGTTGTGCAAACACTATGCAGTGCATCCACATAGACTGGGTGGGGTGGCGTCTGAACATGAAGAGTGTGTGGCCGTTGCCACAGCACGTGGCGGGCTACTCTGCAGTTACACGCTTGATAAGTGCTGTGCACGACAGCAAATACCTGTAGCTCTGTTTCTGTGTTGCATCGTGGTGTGTGCTGTGCATCTAGCAGGGCACCCCGTCTGTCCTAGGGCTGTTAATACAAGAGTGAAATGGCCGAGACAGTAATATGTTGGCTGTAGTGTCACAGGCAGTAGGAATTTCCTACATCCAGGATCAGTGAGAGGAACCGTCTCTGTACATGACTCAATCTTTGACGGAAGTGTGGTTATACAGCACATGGCTATCTCTAGTCCTCTGAGACTGATCTGTAGGCTTGGCCTTCTCTGCCCTGGATACCTATTTAAAGTGGTTAGTGCTGAGGTCAGCAAAATGTTACTTGCCACTAAAGCAGACAGTCTGAGTTTGCTCCTGAGATCCACACTGTAAAAGGCAAGAACTTACTCCCACAGGTTTTCCGCTACCCTCCACACGTACTTCATGGCATGCACACACCTATACACACACAACAAAGTTATAGAAATAAATGTAAACATGCATTTTTCTTACACTCTCAAGGAATTTTGGAATAGTAAGGTGACTTTCCAATTCTTTCTTCTAAAGGCACCAATCAGTACGTAATAAATCTTATTTAAGCAGCATGTGAACACATGTGAACCCCTCAGAGGTGCCTTTAGGGCACCTTGTTCTTGAAACTACATCAGTCAGTCTTACATTCTGAGAGCTGTATTCCTGCATGCTGTGTGCTAATGTGTCAAGGAGCACAGAGCAGTGACTCAGGAAGCTACAGGAAGAGCAGCCTGCCTTTTGTCATTCTCTTGATCATTTGAAGTAAAATTTTTAGATTTATTTTATTTCACGTGTATGACTGTTTTCGCACGTGTATATACGTATGTCACATGTATGCCTGGTGTCCATGGAGATCAGCTGAGTTCCCCTGGAACTGTAGTTATAAATGGTTGTGAGCCATGTGTAGGTGCGGGGAACTAAACCCAGGTCTTCTGCAAGAGCAGCCAGTGCTCTTAACTGTGAGCCATCTCTCCGCCCCATCTCTATCCACCCTAGCTATGCTTGCAAACCAAACACCTTTGCACAAAGCACAACAGCAGAGACCAGGAGCTAAGTTTGAGAACAGTGTGGGACATTGTCAGTGTCTCACTGGGAGCTTGAGTCAAAAACTAAATGAATTGTGTGCATTGCAGTTAAATAAAGTCCAGACTTAAACAAAAACCTTTGGTTGAAAAATACAGAGAGAACAAGTGACTTAAAAGCAAGTCACACAGTGAGTGAGCCTTGCTGGGCTGTGTGCTAATACCTCTGCAGGGAGCCATGCTGGGGGGGGGG
>JADRCH010000030.1:9527743-9609461 GCA_019843965.1 Rhynchomys soricoides
GGGGGGAGCAGGGAGCCATGCTGGGGTGTGTGCTAATACCTGTGCAGGGAGCCATGCAGGTAGACTGCTGTTTGAAAAAGCAGATGACACTGTGAGTGTGACTATCCATGTACTCTAAACATTCATTTTCAGTGTCTTTGAGATCATTGGAGCTTGAAAAAATGTAAATATTTTACTCCTTTATGTTGCTTTGAAATAATAGAAATATATTCAGATTCCAAGGGGACTTCTTTCCCCCACCCCCTTTTCAAGACTGCGTAGCCCTGGCCGTCCTGGAACTCACTCTGCAGACCAGGCTGGCCTCGAACTCACAGATCTCCCTGTCTTTGCCTCTGATCCCAAGTGCTGGAAGTAAAGGTGTGTACCACCAGACCTAGCTCCAAGTAGGCTTCTTGAACCCTTACTACTGCTTTTGAAAAGAATTTTTAACCAACAAACCTTAAACTTTAAAAATTAGAATATAATTTTTCAGAATATTTTTTAGATTTATTTTATGTGTACTAGTGTTTTGCCTGGGTGTTTATCTGTATAACGTGTGTGTGCCTGGTACTGGGGGAGTCAGAAGAGGACACTGGATCCCCTGGGACTGGAGTTTGAGGTGACTGTGAGCTGCCACATGGGTGCTAGGACTGAACCCAGGTCCTCTGAAATAGCACCAAGTGTTCTTAACTACTTAACCATCTCTCCACCTCTGTATTCTGATTTAAATAAATACAGATATATCATATATCAGTCATTCCATTCTATAAGTATTTTTACCATTAATCATCCACAGTCTCAAATTTGCTAACCGTAGAAAGATAGTGTAGAAAAATGATCCTGTGCAGTGGCAAATTTGGGTTTTTTTTTATATAGATTTACCAATTTTAAAATGAAAGTAGAGATCAATTTTTTTCCTATTTAAAAAAAAGTATCAGTATGAAAAAGCTGCCAGATTCCATGTAGGGGAAGACTGTTTTAGAAAGGATTCTAAAGAGCCTTTTAATCCTGAAGAAAATAGACACTTGTTTTTCATTTTTGTGTTTATTGTTTTACCTTATGAGAAGGTCACTCCAATACTACAATAGCATGTCTCATGTCTCAAGTTACTAACTACTTAGCTATTGAAAATTATATCTATACAGACATAATAGAGAGACCCTCTCTCAAAAAACAACAAAAGCCCAGAAAGTTGTATATGTGTCTAAAATGTTATTTCCTTGTAGTACAAACTTAAATATTTGCTTATTTGATGTTTGATGTTAATATTAATATCACCGTTAGTTCTAGGTTGTTGATCACCTTACTCAGGTAATTTTAACTCTTCGAGATAACTCTAGGAAGAACAGCACCAGTCAGTTCCCTGTGAGTCTTACAAATACTGAGACACAGCTAATGCCGAACTGCTGTATTCGGTTCAGCCATGTGATTGGGTGGCCTTTTAGACTTGAGCCTATGGTTGTCTGGCCTATTGTTTTGGGCCTGTGGTAGCACAAATCCAGGAAGACACAGCAAGGTTCTACAGTAACTTTTGAGGAAACCCCAACCACCTAAACATCTCACAGGAGGCTTCACCTCCTACAGGTCCTTCGGTCCAGCCTTTCCACATGGACGCTGGAGGAACCCAAGTGTACTAAAATATCAGTAACTGAAGGACCGTCATAGATCCCTTTTTATGGGCAGATTACTTAGAAAACAGGCCTTATTTACTGCTGCTTCTAAGTTATAAGGTTTTTCTGGGATCTACTTTTATATGTTAGTTACTATTTATTTGAAATGAAAAGTTTCAAGTTATATATGAGCAAAACGAAACTGGTATCAAAGGCGAAGGAAGTACTGTGACAGTCAAGTCCAGTGTCAGCATTTGCAAATGAATCCAGGGACACAGTGGTACAAGGGCTAGGAAAACTTGGCAGGTCAGTACCACAGCCATTCTTAGTTGGATTTTACTTTGCAACTCACAAAACTAGTAGGCTTGTCTGACTGTGGTTACAGTTTTACACGTTCTGTCATTTTGGTTAGGGTGTGATCAGGTGGATGAAAGAGAGCATGACCTCTTTGAATTAGGGGCCAGTGCTTCAAAAATGCCATTGCCATCTGTGCTCATGGTAACTTGAATGGAGTCTGGACTGCAGTGATTTTGGATTACAGACAAGCCCACAATCCCCATAGAGGAAACCACTTAAAAGCTTTGCGTGGCACTGGGGACCGTGCTCCTAGGTGGAGGCTGTGGTGATGAGCATCACCCTCGAGTGCAGGGACACCAGGGAGGCAGTGTTGCTACCACAGCCATGCTCGATGGCTAAAACCCTCTACTGAGAGACTGCAAATGCTTAGTGCACATTATTTTTAATAATGCAGACAATTTTCTTCTAACTCTAGTATGCACAGGACCCTGGGATTGATGCCCAGCTACTGAGAAAGAAAAGCTTCAGATCAAGGTTGACTAACCGTTACTTATTTAAGTGAATTCTTAATCTTACTATGATGAAATAAAGAGAATGTGGCTGTTGTGAGCACAGCATCCCTCCTTGCACATAGGAAGTACTCAGCAGATGTCAGTTTCTTCTCTGCTTGAGTAATACAGGCTTAGAGTCCCGTGCATGCATTCATATTGTGTGGCATAGGAGTTCGCTTTTCCCCGCTCTTCCCATGCATCCCCATTAGTCAATGGCTACAACTTGAAGATTCAAAGGGGAACGTTGTCTTGTTAGAATATTCATATATATTCTTTTGGAAGAATTCAAATAATTGTTTGTCAAACTTCTAAAAGTTTTACCCAGATAAGAATTACAGTATTTTTTTATTATACTATAGTATTTTTGCTCACTTTATCCAGTACTTATTACTGATTAAAGACTGAATTAATTTAACATTAATTAAATTATTTACAAAGAACTTATTCCTTGAATAGGAACTACTTTTTCATTTTCAGAATTATATGCTCATTTATAGAATACAGACAAAGCCTACTTAAGCACTGTTAATAGTTGACATCAGGTGGGGGGAAGTAATTACAAAGACACATCACTCTAAAAAAACAAGGAGTTAGAAGAAAATTGTCTGCATTATTAAAAATAATGTGCACTAAGCATTTGCAGTCTCTCAGTAGAGGGTTTTAGCCATAGAGCATGGCTGTGGTAGCAACACTGCCTCCCTGGTGTCCCTGCACTCGAGGGTGATGCTCATCACCACAGCCTCATGAGCTCTCTTGACACCACAGGAGTGCTGTGCTCCAATGTGCATGCTTAGGCTGAGGCGATTGTTAACTTCAAGTGCACTGAGAGGCTAGCCAGGCACCCAGAATGCTCCTCCTCTCATGATGCCATGCCTCATCTCTCGACTGGCTTGCCTACTGGAAGCTGACAGTGATCTAGAGGGAAGGGATTTTGCTGTTGAGAATCAGATGTAATTTTAAAAGATGCATCTTCAAATGCAGTCATCATCTTCCATGTCCCTTCTCTTGCCCCGTGTCCCCTTTTCCCTTTGGAGAGATCAAACAAGCTTTAAATCTCACATTCCCAAGCCTGAGCTTCTATTTCAAAACTAGTAAATCTGACACATTGATCTTTTCTACTGTTGTTTAAATATTTCAGTGTGGTTGGGCTTTTCACCTACACAACTATAATTAAGTCTTAATACCTAATATCTGTTAAGGAAATTGTATGTAGAACTTCACCCATAGGTATTTTGTGCATGTAAGCCATGAGGTCAATACTGGGGTTCAGGCTCCTTGTCTTAGCGCTGTACGTATCCTGAGTGCCTTTACTGTCCATTAGATTTTGAAGATGACATGATCGTAACAGCTGATGTCTCTCGATACATCGAAGACCCAGGCTTTGGGTATGAAGACTTCGCCAGGCGAGGAGAAGAACATTTGCCAACATTCCGAGCCCAGGTACACAGCGCTTTTAACTTAGAGAAACTAGAGAGTTCTGCCCTTCCAAGAGAGAAATGTTAAAACATAAATAAGGTGTTTTCGAAAGCAGCCAGTAGGCATTTTGATAGTGTCTGCATTTTGTATCTAACCTACTTTTCAACTCATTCTATGTGATGTCCTGGTAGAAGATGGTTGTCACAACACACTCACCCTTAGGAAGTCACAAGGAAACTGTATGCTTGGCTTAGTTTGCCTGCATTGTGCAGGACAGTTACATATGTTTGTGCTATTTTTGGAGGGGCAGGGAAGAAGTCAGACAATCTGATGACACTTATACTAAGCTATTTTAAGATATGACTACACCAGTAGTTTGTGCTTCAGGACCAGCCTCCCACAGAACAATAGACTCTATAGTTAGGGGGCTTAAATTTAAACTCCTTCATGCCCAAGTAAGTTTGGTGACATAGGAATAGTCAAGGACTTCTGGGTCCTTTCAACTAAAGTATAGGGTGCGTAGTGCCTGTCCAGAGGAGGTGGCCAGATCCATGACAAACATGCCAACCTCTAAAGCCTATGAGACAACACCCGGCTGTGCACTCTACAGCCTCACAAGAAAGCATTCTTGATAAAGCTGCTGACCTAGAACCGAGCTAGAAATCCCTCCCAATAACTTTCTTCAGTAGTTTTATTTTATTTTAAAAATTAAAAACCTAGGGTTTAACAGAGAATGCCCATTTTGTAAGTGGACACTTTTTCTGCATCCAGGACTACACCTGGGAAAATCATGGGTTCTCGCTGGTGAACAGGCTGTACTCTGACATTGGACATCTCCTGGATGAGAAGTTTCGGATGGTCTACAATCTCACCTACAACACAATGGCCACCCATGAGGATGTTGACACGACCACACTGCGCAGAGCTTTGTTTAACTATGTTCACTGTATGTTTGGAATCAGGTAGGCTCACCGAGCAGACAACTTTATGCATTGCTGAGAGGAAATTCAAGCATTTGTCTTATTTATAGCCTGTCTGGGACTACACCTTTCTGGGGTAAATGCTAGCTGGTTTAAAAACTGTGTCTTAGAGATCATTTTCTTCATTTAAAGTGTTGTGTGTTTGGGGTTTCGGGAGATGGCTCAGTTGGTAATCACTGCTGGTGTGAGCAGTGGGACCTGAGTTCAATCCCCAGCACCTATAGAAGTGCACACTTGTAATCCTAGCTTTGGGAGGTAGGCACAGGATTCCTAGGGCTCACTGGCTAGCAAGCCTTACCTAATTAGCAAGCCCCAGGTCCCTGCAAGAGATCCCATCTCAAAAAATACCATGGACAGAATCTGAAGAACAGTGCTGAGCTTTGACCTCTGACTTCCACACACTACACGTGTGCATGACCTTGAAAGTGAATGATAGATGGATGGAGAGAGAGAGCGAGAGCGAGAGAGAGAGAGAGAGAGAGAGAGAGATCCTGACAAATCAGCTTATAATGCAGCATATTATATGAAGAACACTAGAGGGTTAGCTTGCCCAACCTGAAAAACATTAGGAAGCTGGAGCTAGAACACTTGCCTTTATGTTCACTACCTGGGTTTGGTCTCCATCACTGCAAAAGAAAAATCAAAAGATGCCCTTAAACCCTAAATGTGATCATATGGCTTTGAACTTTGGAGTATTCTGAATTTTGGCTTTTAGATTAAGGCTGTTTTTCTGCTCCATCAGTCTGAAGTATCACGTGACTCATACTGGTGTGTTAGGCTCAGATTTTCAGCTTCTGCCTGGAACACCTACCTGAGGGTGTATGAGACGCCAGGCACCCGGTAAATGCTTCTTTGTGGCCTACACGACGAGCTCTGCTTATGACATCATTGACTAGCAAGGCCTGAGCAGTGGAGCTTAGGTTTCACATCAGTGCTGTCACTCACAGGTATGATGACTATGACTATGGAGAAGTTAACCAGTTACTCGAACGGAGCCTGAAGGTTTATATCAAGACAGTGACCTGCTACCCTGAGAGAACCACGAAGCGCATGTATGACAGCTACTGGCGGCAGTTCACCCACTCAGAGAAGGTCAGTGTCATTACGGAGCAGACCTCAGAGACACTTGTTCAACATGACAGCTTCAATCAAGAACCAGGGCAGGTTGTGTTGGTACCATTGAACTAGCTATTGTTTTTCATGTTTTCTTAATCTAAGAGTATTGACTGTTCACTAAAGTTTAAATGTGTGCTCAATCTAACATGATATATGTCTTAGTCAAGGTTCCTATTGCTGAGGTAAAACACCATGACCAAAAGCACCTTGGGGAGGAAGGGGCTTATTTCAGCCTATAACCCTCGGGTCACGCTCCATCACCAAGGGAGGGCAGGGCAGGAACCTGGAAGAAAGAATTGACTCAGAGGCCATGGAAGCCACTGTATACCAGCTTGCTCAGCCTGCTTTCTTAAAGCACCCAAGACCATCTGCCCAAGAGCAGCTCACCCACAGTGAGCTGGGCTATTCCTCATCTATTATCAACAAAGATGCCCTACAGATTTGCACACAGGCCAATCCTATAGAGACATTTTCTCATTTAAGAGTCCTTTCCAGATGATCCTACTTTATGTTAAGTTGACATAAAAACTAGCCAACACAGTGTGTAACATTAATTTTAGCATCAGCCTTTGAAAGATTGGATCTAAATACCAGTAAATCTACCATTCTAATGATTAAAAGCCCTCTATGAAACAATGCTTTGTAGAACTGTACCCAGCCTAGAAGGCACTGCCATTTAGAAACCTTAGCCACCAGGTCACTATTAGAACAAATGGTTCTCATTTGTTTACTATTTTGCCATTATAGTGAAGACCTGTGAGGCAAATATATTGTCACATATGTAATAATTTACATATATAGTCCAAGCGTTAAGAACCTTTATCAACATTATAGCATCTAATCTGACTTAAAGTTCTAGGTCTTTTAAGTATTAAATCTAAGAGTCTCCTTTATCCTACACTGTCCAAGCTGGAGGTAAGAAAATCATTCTGGGATCCTAACAGTCCCCAATAATCTGTGTGGCCTTGGCAAAGTATGCTATGGCTCCATTTCTAATAATTTTTAGTCTTAAAGTCAGTCGTACACCAGGCAGATTGCCCACTTCATCTTTAGCCTTGATGCATCTTTGGGCTGTTTTTATTCATCATAGATTTTCCTTTCTATCTGGAGATGGTATACTGTCACCAGGAGAATATGCCCAACAACATGTCCAAGTGATAGGAAGATAACTCAGACTCTAACATTTCCTTGTAGTCAGTTAGAAAGGGTTCCCACTATAATCATCAGCCTTCCCACTGTAACGTGCAGTGGTGTGATCTTCCCAAGAGGTGCCCGTGGTTTTACCAGAATCTGTGCGTGTGGTGGGTGTCTGGAGAGATCAGGTAACTCACACAAACCAAGGAGCTTTAGGTTCACTGAGAGCTTGTTAGATCTGGGAGGTCTGCAGGTTTGAGTGGTTCTGTCTATGTGCACACCAGGCCTTTGTGCAGTCTCTGGATACACATGGCCTGTGGAAATACACATGACCTGGAAACCTTTGTGGTCACTTCTGATGCATGGTAATGAAGCCAATGCTGTTTGGTTTCCAGGTCCACGTGAATCTGCTTCTCATGGAAGCGCGGATGCAGGCTGAGCTGCTTTATGCTCTTCGGGCCATAACTCGGCATCTGACCTGAAGCACCTGCAGGAAGGTGTCAGCATGCATCAAGGCCTCTCTCTCACCTGGGACTCCCATCAGAACTTGTTTGTGACCACCTCAGCAGTTACTCGGTTCTCTAGTGTCAAAGTATAGCTGTCGGGGTTGTTGTTTTTGTGTTTGATTTTATTTTGTTTTGTTCTTGTTGTTAGGGTTGGTTTTTTTTCCTTTTTTTTTTTCTGGCTGTCATGTGCAATGGTGTGTTTTATATTTCTCGATGCTTAACATTGCTAACGATTGCAAAAGTAACCCTGACGAGTACTACTTTACGTTGTTAGAGTTGGATTTTCAGATCTGACCATAAATCATGAACTGGTTTGTTAATGCTTCACTTCAGTACTTTGAAGTTCATATGTATGTGTTATTTTTCTTTACTTAAAAAAAAAAAAAAAATAAGGAAAAGCGCTTACAATCTGCTCAAGCAGTTGTTTTTCAGATCTCAACATTCAACAAAGAATGGTGTCCTCTCCCGGTCTAAGATCCCACATGTGTCCTGAATGTGCGGCTGAACCAAGCTCCTGGGCACACACGCTGTGTCCCAGGAGACTGTCAGGCACTGTTCTGTTTTAGTTTATCTGACTTCTTACACTGCTATTGGCAATAACGTGAAATGTGATACAGCCATCATCCATAATTTAATGTGAAATCAATTATGATGAATTCTATAGCATGCTACTGAAATGCCAAGTTCAGCTACTTTGTCTTCTAAAGTAGAGGCCCCGTTTTCCCACACGGCTGTCTGTGTGGCTGTGGACTGAGGCACAGTCCTGAGTCCTGGGCTGTGGTTCTCCGTCCCCTCTAGTAGCTGGGGCCCACAGTGCTGCTTACAGCTCCCACACTTGGTACACACAAGCTCACACCCACAACTCCGACCAAATGTTTCTTTGCACATTCTCCTTTTCTGAGAGTTAAGGATGGTTAGTTAAAAGACCCCTAATTCTTGCTGTTATTACACTTTTGGAAATTATTTTACTTGATTTTCTCTTATAATAGTTTGAGTAATTTGTTATTCAGAGGTAAAAATTGTTTCTGTGCATTAATGTGATCCAGCGATAACAAAACCGTGCAGTGGGGTTCAGAAATCAGCTCAGCTCCCCTCTCATGTCACTGCAGAAGTGTCCTTTTAAACAGAGCCATAAAGAAATGACCTTCACATTTCTTTACTGTGCTAGGTGTTTGACTTTTACCTTGCTGGGGCTGAACAGTGGTTTCACCATGCCAAAGCATTCTTTCCCCAGAAAAATCTGTTTAGGCGACAAGGTTAAAACAAAGCAAAATAAAACAAAACCACAGCATTGTCATAGGGAGAAAAAAAAGCAGCCAAAACCTCACATTTTTTGCATCAATTTATGTTGTTTGATTAGAGCATCTTCAGAGAGCACAACCTTCTGTGTTTATAGCTTTAATTTGCATTATGTTAATGAACCAGTGAAGTGCCTAGAGAGCTGCCCCAGCACCTGGAGAACTCCAGCTGAGCACCTTCCCTTGATGAAAGGTGACTTGCGTTCTTTCTGCACATCCAGGAAGCAATCTAGATGTCCCTGTCTGTCGCAGGAAGTCGTCCAGGGAGCTCCCACACAGCTCACTTGGGGTTTCCTTGTTCTGTGGGTGACTTCTCTTATGAAAGAAAGGCCTGTGGGCTAGTGTTCTGTTAGGCTCTGCTCCCCTTCTGTCTGCCATCTTTTTCTGGATGTTAGCTCCTTTTCCTTGAGATTTTGTTGCAGAGAGGAAAACAAAGATGGCCGCGGACCTGTCAGCAAAGGTGGTTTTAGACGCTAGAATCTTAGTTAAAACCCTCATGGTGAGGAAAAGGTTTTGAAGACAGGGTGGCTTCTTTAGAGACTATTCAGAGAGCCCAGGCCGGGTTCCTGCATTCTGCTGGGTATGTGGACTGTGTGCTCACCTTCCTCTTTAGATCAGCTGAACTACAGGAAGTGTTGGAAGGCTGGCGAAGCACAGGGGTGGCGTCCCACGCTAAGGCCTTCACTTAGGATGGAGTTTCTAAGTGTTAGAAAACAGTCTCACTTCATAGCCCCATATTTTGGGCAGGTGAACTGAATGGCGGGTGGAAATTGGTTTTGTGTACTGACTAAGAGGAGGAATTCTCACGGAACCCTGAATAAGCTTTAGACCAAAAGGGAAAACAAGGGTTAAGTACAGTTACCACGTACTTTTTGATTTGGGTTTTGGTTTTGTGTTGCCCCAGAAATGTAAGTAGAGATTGGGCTGCGAACATCATTAGTGCCTTCAATAGATTTCTCTCCTCGCAAAGCTTCCTTTTAGTTCAACAGGACCAGTCAATAATCAGGAAAATAAGTGCATAAAACACAGCAAAGTATTTATGAGCCCCAGTGAACCCGCCTCAAGAAGTTGATTTGTGAAGGTGGTCCCACCTGCGTGCTTCAGCCGATACAGCATTCCTGGTGTGCATGCTCTTGTGAGAATTTGCTGTCAACCCTCTTTTATCCAGTGCAAACTTGAAATTCTGATGCGGTTTTCCAGGGTGGCATTTTTTTTTTTTTTCAGAGTATTGAATTTACTATGTAGTAATTTATAGTGTAGCTTTTTATACATAAATGTGATATTTTTAAAAGGAGCTACCTGACTCAGTCGGTATAATAACAGAGCCTATTATAAGCTGAGCTGCACTCGGGGCTCACACTGTGCCAAACATAATCGTGCAAGTGTGTGTGAAAAGCACGTCTGATTGTGAAGCCCTCAACTCCCTGCTCCTTGTGTTAAAAATCAGCCTGAAAACCATGATGGTTCATGGTTTGGAATTTCACATTTGCCAGCATCTATGCTAATTCCTAATTTCTCAGATCACTATCAAAAACATCAAGGAAATCAGGCTTGGTGGCACATACCTATAATCCCAGTACCTGGAAGCCCAAGGCAAGAAAATGGTGGTTTTGAGACCAGCCTGGGCTACGTAGTAAGTTCAAGGCCAGCCTGAGCTACATAGTGATACCCTGTTTCAAAAACTAAAAGAGAGAGAGAGAAAGAAATATGTAAGTACCCTTACATGTGAAAGTGGGTATGCCCACTTGTCTGTGGGAGTGGTTGGAATGCCCCGGGCTGCCTGAGAAGTGATTTCTCAGGCCAGGCTTCCTCCGGCAGACACATGATACTCCAAGGGGAAAAGGCTTTTGAGATGAGACTACTTTTAAAAATAAGTACCTTGTCTCAGTCCAAGGAATAATTTGCCACCCTTAAGGGTGCTCTGTAAATCAGAGGTAGCTAACACGGAGTCTTGGCCTTTGAACCAGTTTTAAACCCAACAATAGCACAGCCGTACAGGGCTATTTGTAAAAGAGAAAACTCAAGTAAGATTTATATAAAGGTCATGTAAAATTTGAACCAGAGCCCTATTTTCTTTGTGTTATGTCTCTTAAAGATTTTAATAACTCTAAGATCTAATGGATATCATCCAGGGGAGCACTTCCTCCCCCACCTCAGAAGGTTTCACTAATCCAAAATCCTAGACTTTTATGCCACACCAAAGTCAATTTATCAGCAAACGGTTATAGATTATTACTCAAAAGTCATCACCTCCTGTGGCAAGTGTGTGCCTCTACGATAGTAAGGCTCCTTTAAACTCAAAGATAAGGAGAAAAGAGCAAATCCCATGTGTACCATAAAAATGCTGAGTGCTGCGGCAGGCAAATGAGGCTTTTACTTTGTGTTGTGTTTTAAGGACTACTCTAAATCACCGCTCTCGTTCTCTGTGAAAAGGACCGTCTTGTGTGGAATAAAAAACTCGCAAGATGATCCAAATAAGCATTCTTAGTGGTACCTCACCAGCAAGCAGAAAGGCAACAAGTCCTCTGTGGAGAGGGCACTGTGAGCTATGTGCCCATGCAACAGGAACCAATTCTAGGTGGCTGTGACTCTGCACTGCTCTCTGTGGAGACTCAGAGGCAGACTCAAAGCAGGCCATTACATGAATGTATCCTGTCAGTCCACAGAGCTTTAACCCCATGCACCTATCTGCGGCTTAGCTCACTCCTAATTTAACCCTGTCAACACCACCACCTGCTTAGGGAAGAGCAAGAACAGAGAAGGCGATGTGAAGTGGCCTGGTGTGGGCGGGGCTGTGCATCCAGGCTGAGTGTGAGGGACAACACTTGGAGCCCAGAGCTGAGTGGGACTCTGGCTGTCCATGGCAAATGCATCTGCTATAAAGGCGGAAGCCCCCACCGGCCTGTGTCCACCCTTTCCTGCCTGCCTCTTCCTCCAAGTGCCTCCGCCACTGCTCACACTCCTTCCCTCCCCAAGTCTGTCTGGGTCTTAATGCCTTTCGAAATTGCACATCACCAGCCTCCCGCTAATCATCACCAGTATGATGTGTCTTTTTTTTGAGTACATTTTCCCCCATCATTGAAAACATGCCTTTCCTCAACTCTCTTCGAGTCTGTTACCCTACCAGATATATCACAGCATCAAATGTGTCCTGTCCACCCCTGCTGTTTATACCGTCCTCCTGGCTGCCAAAATATCTTGCTGTCTTCTACCTCATCCTCAAAGAGCCTATAACTCAGAGCGCCCAGCCTTCTCATGGGTTCATTCTCTGCTGTTCAATACCTACTCGTCCATATTTTAAATAAATCATAAAATCTTTGCCTTCTATCTAGCGAAGTAGAAACCTTTATATTTGTGCATGATGCAGAAATTGAACCATCTCTACCATGCAGAATTTAACCTTTAGCAGGGACTCAGAGTGATTGAATTGCTAGCCTAACCTGGTCTGTACTGGATGGTGAATACTGGTGATCGACCCAGGCACTTGAATGTAGAGTTAAAATTCCCCAACAGTCCAGATTAACCTATAACTCTTCAGTGGAGCAGGAGAGTCCTGGCAGACAAATGAGGTAGTGTTTTAGACAGTAGTTTCATTGGTGGTGTTTCGGCCTTAAAACACATTTCTCATAGGGGGCATCTAATGAAAGGTGTTTAGAGGGGCAGATTGGATCATACTAGCTTATTTGATTGGATCATATTAGCTTATTTGATGCATAATGTAGATAAAAATCCCACAAAACTGGGTACATCCGAATTTGACTTGATTAAGCTCCTAACCCCAACTCTGCCTGTTCCCAATGGGAGAAAACTTACCTGGTGAGATAAAAAGAGTGTTGGCTTGAGCCTCGACTGCCCCTGGTTGCTTTTTGTGTATGTCCAGATAGTGTCATTAAGGCAGAGAATAGTGTACAGAGGCAGGAATGCAGTTTCTCCCCTCCAGCCAGGCTCCTAGCAGGAGATACACACTCACACGTAGACGGCTGGCTGACCTGCCCTGTTTGGGAATATAGATCTGAGATCTCCAATGGCCTTCAGATGTGTCTCTCCCAGGCATGAACACCCCAACCCGACAATGCCCGATTAATGCATTTAAAGGCCCGAGAGTGAAGCAGGGGCTTAGTTGGGCAGTGACTTGGCCACTGAAAGGGACACATCATGAGGTGTTTACTTAGCTTTAACTAAATTAGGGCTGCACCACCACAAAGGCCAGAATCAAAAGGTAAAAGAGTGTCTGATTCTGAATGCTTGTAGAAAGCCTTGAGGTAACCCAGCCTGTGCTGTAAAGTAGCTTTTAGAACGAGCACCCCACTCTATAGTTCGTAGGACCCCAAACATTAGAAATGGAAATATGATAAATATAATTTTGGTATGTAAAATTTTGCTAAAACAGTCTATTTCTTATTCAAAGTAACCTCTTAAGATGAATGTATCATTTTTACAGAAAGAATGTTAGAGAGAGTCTGTGGTCTTTACTATTAAAATGTTGCCCACAGGTACCACTGAGGTAAATGTACACATTATATCCAGAAGAAACCTGATTTCTTAATTGATCTCTACAAACTTTAACTGGCTCTCCCAGTCTGTAAAAGGACAAAAGAAAAAATGTAGGAAATGCATCAGCTGGGTGGCGGAGGTTTTCCTTTTTAAAGCAGAGATCATCTCTTTCCTGATTCTCACTGAGTTCCCCAAATAAAGCCTGAGTTTAATGGTGGCCTGACCACCAAGGATGGTGATCCAGGTGACTTTACATCTAGTGCAGACATGGATGCATTTGGATGTTTCTGCGGGAGAGGAAGTAAGATTTTTCCTTCCTCTTTCTCTTCACATTTACTCTTTTTACCCAAAACAAGATGGATATTAGGAGCAAATCCCAGGCCAGTTGGGCATGCTCTTTATACTAATTGAATAGGCACACACACAGTCTGGTCAAGGTAAAGAGAACCCTGTCAGGTCACCTTGGAAACATGGCCTCGCCACTTAGCTCCTGCAAACCTGAAAGAAACGTTCCTCATCGTGGAAGAACTGGATGTAGCTTTTAACTTATGAAATCAGAGTTGAACTTGAAAGCCCTTCTGAATCCTGATTGTGCAGGGCAGCTGCATAATGAATGTACACATGAAGACTGTAGCTGAACTGCACGAGTCAGATGCCAACTTCATGACTTTCCATGTAGACATCGTCTCAAGTTGTGAGTGATGGATGTAGCATGCTGTGAAGCACCTGTTCTAGTTCTTAACTCATCAGTATTAATACAGAGTTACCCTTGCGTTCGTTGGTACTTTATATTCAATGTAATCAGAAGCTGTGATGTATCCCCTTCCTAGTCCCGTGCTTTGTTGCTGTAAATTTCCTTATGAAGCACGTGACTTTGGACTCACGTAAGGTGGATGATCTTGAAGACTGCTACACACACACACACACACACACACACACACGTCTCTTATTGTATATGGTTTTAAGTTAGGATAAGCTTTTGATTGATGCGGTTTAGGGTCCACAAGTTCACTGTCAGGTGGCCGCCTCCTCTTTATAGGTTCAACTCTGAAAATAGCAAGCTTTATCAATAGCCACTTCACCCTCATTCTAGCGAAGCAGACCCTGCTGTAAATGTAGGCTGTGATGGTTACCCATAATGCCCTCCACACGCATCAGCAGTTATGGAGATGACAGAACCCACGAGAGCTTCTTGTATGTATAAGTAGGCTTGATTTTTATTGTTATGTTGCTGGTTTGGCAGTTTGACTAAAGCTGGCCCAAATGGGCCAGCTCGTGTAATACTCTAGTGGTTTAATGCCTCTCTTCTTGTTCTGCTGCTGTCATTTTGGTTTTTTGAGGGATAAGTAATATTATTTGAACAGATAAAGAAGGAACTGTTAGCGAATCAAGACAAACACACCTGAAATAAAGGAGCTGTGTATTAACCTGTTAACAATTCATAACTGCACTTTCTATGACATTTTGAAAATCTATTTATAGGTACAGAACAATGGGTTTTGTTAAACTGTATCACGTTTATACCTGCAGAATTTATTTCATTGTTATTAGTAGGAATTTTATTGGTTCAATAAAATTGGCAAAATTTATCCTGCTTTCTTTCTTTAATTACTTACAGTAAAGAATATTCTCACCTCAGTTTGCCTCTGCCTGGCGACTGAAACTTGTGCCCTGGGAGATGGGAAGGTCATGAGAATCACAGTCTTCCCTGGTAGCTTTGAGCCATGCTTTCTTTTCTCTTGATCTTTAGTAGCATTAGTTGTTCAGAATGTAACAACTGTTAGTTTTAAAGGGTGGTCTCAGGAAAGACAAGTTCATGTATTAGTGTGTCTTATTGCCAATGTCATCATTAGAACGGGGGAGGGCTGCTGCAGAGTCAGAACTGAGTTTAAAACCCATATTTTGGGCATATTCTGGTATCTTTGGGGCACTGGGAGTATTCTAATCTGTGGATTCTGAGTTTCACACACTGTGTGATAATACCTATCTGAAATGTTTTGGCAGATTGGGTGATGTGCACTGGTTTCTTCACATACCCAGCTCAGAAGCGTACTTGAGTGCATAGTTAAGAAAGTGCAGGGAAGGAGGGTAGATAGGAAGAAGACTGTGCTATGTTGACTGCTGATGAGGCTCCCAGCACACAGAAGAATGGGAGGGGGGTGTAGTGTCTGCCCTCCATGAAGGCTTTCCAATGAGAGTCCTAAGAATCCACCCCAAAGACAAATGCCTCCTGGCATAGGACAGCTGTAGGAAGGGTCAACAGAGCCAGTTCCTTGCTAGCTGGAATCTTTTCTGTAATATGCAACGTCTGGGGAAAGAAAGGGCAGGCAACTGAGAGCAGCCCTTCTGAAATGGTTTATCTGTAACTCAAAGTCCACACTCCCAAGGCTTTGTCCCATCCTGAGTAGAGGCTCACTGAGTCCTCACAAAACCTTATAAAGAGCTGACACATTGGCATACAGGGACTTGAATTCTACTGTCTGACATTTTAAAACTGAAGTTCACTACCCGTAATTCAGCCTGGCTTCTTGATCAGAGATACAAATGACTACTGCTCTAAGCTTGGTAGCTTTGTGGCCATCTTGCTTTTGCTTCTCTGTTGCTGTCCCCTCCACCATAAATAAGCATTATGCTCTACTAAGATGTGAAAGTATATACGGGCTCAAAAATACAAAATAACTTTCTTCTCTGGCTAACTTGATTTTTTTTTTTTTTAATATTTTTTTCTAGTCCTAAATAAGCCATGTGATTGAATAGAAGGTACATTGATCCACTCTCACCTACAAATATGGACTACAGGATTCAGGAAAACTGCAAACTGCTGCATTTTTGGGGGGAGGGGTCTTTCCTTCCATATAATAAAGTTATAAATCGAGCTGACACTTCTAATGTAAGATTCCCATTCTGTAAGGAGAAAGTCCATCTCAGAACATCTCTGCCACCAGAATCTCTCAAATTTGGCATGACTCAAAGTATGGGAATTCCATAAAATGCCACTTGTCTTGATATCTGGATATCTGAGATGGCTTTAAGACACTGAGGCAAAGATAGCAAGTAGACTAACCGAACCTCTGCATATGGGTAACATAGCTTAGGGGAACAGGGTGGAGGAAGGTTGGGGAGCTCCCGAGAGTTACAGGCCAGGACAGGTGGAAAGAGCCAAGGAACAGCAGGATAAGTGATGCAGAGAAAAAGGCCCCTTAGCACCATCCTCATGCTGGCTGCAAGAGGAAATGGGGCAGATGTGGTCCTTACATGGAACTTACTCATGGTGGAGGGGATCAGCCAGTCCGTGCTGGGATGCTAGTGAGCAGCAGGCGCCCTGTGATATATACTACAGGTTCTGTGGTAGTGTCTCAGCTCCTGCCCTTGAGCAGTGATGGAGGTGGGAACTCCCTCCACCTGTTGCCTGCTTGCCCACTGCCAGGTCTTCCCTCCCCAGCTCTTTTCTCAGGAGGCTCTAGGGACAGAATGACTAAGGGCCTTGGCCAGTGAGTGTCTCCCAAAAAAGTCAGAACAGCTGAAGAATCCACTCAGAACAACAAAAGAACATGATAGGTGTAGGAGCCATCGCAGGTCCTAGCCCAGGTGTGAGACGGACCCTGGCACTCTCTAGGCGCCTGATGAGGTGTTAAGTGTTAAGCATCGTGGAAGCATGGTTAAAATGTCTCAGAACTGTTGTTAGTGGTTCTTATGTTTAGTGGGCAAGTACGTGATGCTCATGATCCTGTTGGTAAGCAATGGTGTTGGGGAGGGGGCGGCAGTTGGACTCTAGACAGCAGGTGTTGGGTTCTCACTTCGTTCCCGAGATGGCTTAAGCAAAGGACCACCATAATGTGGAATGGTCAGTGCTACTACCCTGATATCTACCAACTAACCTGAACACTCCATGACCTCGTGAAACCATCTGAAAGATTTCAGCAGCTCACCTGGCTCCTGAAGGCAGCTCCTGACAGGGCTTGAAAGTTTGTGTCTGCCTTTCTATAATTGTAACCCTAGACAGAATCATTCCCTCCTTGGCCAAAGAGGCAGCACTTCCCAGAGTGAAGGGACAAAGGCGATTGGTGCTAAGGAGCAAGGCTGTGATTGGTCCAAAACACAAGCATTAAGGACTGTGATTGGTGCTAAGAGGATGGTTGGGCCAAACAAGTGGCAGTGATTGGTCCAAACACCTCTCGAGAAACATTCTCCCATGCTACCTATAACAAGAGGCTCAGTAAAGGATGGGAGCTCGCTGGCGCTCTCCTCACTCCACCCTTCCTTCACCTCTTGCCCCTACCTTCTTCTGCAGGATGGGCTGATAGTGGAGACAGTACACATGGGATAGCTGTGCACTTGACAGCTTACAAAGAGGTAGTCTCAGCAGCTGGGATCATTACCGCCCAGTTTTGAGTCCCCATCACTGTGCTTCCAAACAGACTAGCTCACATCCATTAGCAGCCACTGCTTAAAAGCTGAAACTCCTGCAGTAGGTGGCTCTCCTGATGTGCACTCTGCCGGTCCCCTGGTGACCCTGTCTGCTTGACCCCGACGAATCCCACCTGATGGCCAACAATCCCACTAGCAGTGGATGCTGATGCCCAGTTCCTAAGCAGTCTGCTGCCTGTTTCAGCTCCCAAGGAGTAACAAGTACCTGGCTCTCATGCACAGTCCCGGGGAGGCCAGCTTCTCAGCTAATACAGGTAGCAGATACAGAAGGGGTCAGGCAGCCTCACTAATAACAATTCCAGAGCAACCAGGGTCGAAAATGAGGAGTAAGGGGAGGAGCAAGAGGAGGAGGGAGGGAGGGAGGGAGGGAGGGAGGGAGGGAGGAAGGGAAGGAGAGAGAGAGGAGAAGGGAAGAGAAGAGAAGAGAAGAGAAGAGAAGAGAAGAGACAGAACTCTGAGAAGCCAGATAGAAGAACCTGCAGGCCTTGCTCACCAGCAGAGCTCCAGAGAGCCGGCCACTATAACACTGGCCACTGCCAGGAGTCCAGGGTTTTGATACTGAGGCCTGCAAAGGAGCTACAATGTTTGTAGAGCTAAAGATCCTAATGTCCAAGCAGACAGAGGAACTGTTAACAGTAGAGAGTGCCACCTACCAATGCTCCCCCTGCTGACTGCCACTACTCCTGTCAGACCAGCAATATAACAACCACCTCCTTGCTCACCCTGGATTTCACCCAGGTAGAGCAGGGCTCTCATCCTGCTGATTATTAGTGCTTGGACTCTTCCCCAGGCCTGGAGCCCACACAAAGTGCTACATGATGGGCCCTTAAGGGAACAAAGCCCTTGGCTAAAGCAAAAATTACCCCGCCCAGTGTGGGGTATATCTTAGCCATGCCAAGGCAACACCAAAGCAAAGATAACAGTGGTTGCCATGGTGATTTTTGTGCTCAGAGCACTAGGTGGTCAGATGGTCTCACTTACTTGGGCCTAAGCCGTCTGGAACATACCCCAGACTAAATCTTGATATTGATGGTCTGGTGTACCTGCAGTCCCATCTAACTGGGCACATGGGCAGCAGGGCCTCAAGGCAGTGGGCTTGTGCAATGTGACAAAGCTCCGGAGTCAGAGACCAAACCTCAAATACCAGCTTTGCCAACTGGTTCAGTGACCTTGGGTAGACTATGTTTATTTCCTTAATTCCTTAGAGCTCTTTACCTTCCTTCTTCACCTTCTGGGAGCAATGAAAAGTAACGGGGTGAAGTGATGGCCTGTCTCATGAGTTCAAGGCCCTCCTAACCTATTGGGACCCAGGCAGACCTCCACTCCTCCACCCTGCTGGTATGTGTCCTCCTCCACAGCTGCACGGTCTTCTCTCTGCCTCTGACCACACACCCAGTACCTTTGTCTCCCTTGAACTTGCCATGTGTACTGAATTCCCACTCATCTTTCAGGGCACAGAGCAAATGTCACCTCCTCTTTGAAGCCTCTGCGCCCCACCTTCTCCAAGAAGCTGCTCCTTTCTCTGCACCTCCACTCTTCCGACACCTCCCACGTGTGGATGATAAATAACACCAGGCACCAAGGTCCCACCAGGAACTTAGAGAACAACCTTTGAAGCAAGCCCGAGCTTAGAATACAAAACACAAGATGGAGTGATCCGCCTGCTCAAGGACACACAGCCATCACTGGCCAAGCCGGGCACTCAGACACCAAGCGAGTGCTCTGAACCACTGTGCTGAGCTGCCAACTCCAGGGCCCATTGCACTCAGGCCCATCCCATCCATTGGGGGGAAACAACCAGGGACTGGATTTTAGCCACTTCCATAGCTCCCAGCACCTGGCACATGGGTGTATGCCACGGCCTGTCAGCCGGACACTAAAGCAGGAGGAGTGAACGAAAACTACTAGCCCAGGAGAACCCTTCCCCCACCACATGACCCTTCCTCTCTGACCATGATTTCCAATCTCTTCACTGCAGCCCTATCCACTGGGCCTGGTATATTGTCTCTTTGAAGGTGGTCTTTTAAAAGACTTACTTCCATTGTGTCTGGTTGAGAATCCCACTGTCAGGTTTATCCTGTGGAGCTCTGAGCCCAATGCTACAACAAAAGCCACATTCCAGTGGAATGAGAGCTGCTATGCAAAGGGAAGAAAGGGGGCAGGATTTAGACAGCATCAGACTTGCAGAGGGGCCCTGGCTGGCCACACGCTTCCCAGAGGCAGCTGTGATATCTGGAGGAGGAGGAAGACTTGAAGAGGGAGCTCTTTGAAGGCACAGCTGGCTGCACACCAGTCCTGGAGCTGGCAGCCTGCCTCACCCAGCTTAGACCAGCCAGAATGTCACTGGGAGGGTCAACAAATCAGAGGGTGTTACTTTTAAAAGCCTTCAGGGTTGGGTTCTAATCAGCTCTACATGAAACATCATTTAAGCCAACACTTCAACTACCTAGGTTAAAAACACTGACTTGGAAGCTGCTTGAAACTACAATTGAGAGGGGACAGCTGTGGCCAGGAAGCCTTGGGATGGAGGCATCCCTGGTCTGATGCTTTGCCACCACTCTGCAGCTGATGCGTCGTAAATATACACTAAGCATGTATTAGCAACAATGTTTCAAGTGGCATTTAAAAGTACACAAGATAGGGTCAGACCCTTACCTAACTCCCTCACTAAGGAGAAACAGAGGGCGGTGTGGGGCATGGTCAAGTCCCCTAGGGCTGCTCCTCTTAGGACTGCTGGAGAGAAAGACTCAAGGACCATAGAAGCTGCCCCTAAACAGGGCACTCTGACCATGGAAAGGGAACATTCAGGGAGGGGCACAGATGTCCTGCGTGGCAGGAGAACTAGTGTGGGAGGAAGATGGCTGTGAGGAGTGATGTGGTCAGATGGTAGAGAAAAGCTAGAGCAGGGTCCATGCTGGGCAGTAGTGAAAGGAAAGGGGCCCAGACAAGAGGCTCCAAGCACAGTCCAAGTGACCTGGCTTAGTCCAGGCTTCGGCTGGGAAAGTTGACACTCTGACAAGTGGGGGGGGAGGGGTAGGTATGGGGCATGTGCCCCATATGTGGGGTATGTGGGGATGGCAGAGTGTGTGTGTGTGTGTGTGTGTGTGTGTGTGTGTGTGTTTGCCTTAATTGAGATTCATTATATAGTCTTAAAATCTACATGTGAATGTCTAGGATGGGGAAATGTTTATTCTGCGTAACCCATACCTTCAAATGTGTACCATTTCCCTCTTACCCACGTATCTTTAACTCCTTACATGAGTCTGGGCTCCTGGATCCAGCTACAGAGGCAACAGGGACCACTGGAAGGATTCGAAATGATGGAAATGAAGTTTTAGAATGATTGCTCCCATAGGAGGTTCCCAGGTAAATATACAGGACTCCCAGAGACAGTTGAATTACATGAGTGATTTTTAAAAATATAAGTAAGTATGGGTCATACCATATCCCTCCCCCCAAAATCTTAATTTAAAGTAGCATCTATTTCCCCCTTTTGCCAAATCTGGCAACTTTGCCCATGTAGGATATGGCAAATAAACAGGAATAAATCAAGGAAGAAGCCCAATGGAGAGGTGTTGAGGGCGGCTCCGTCCTCTGAGGAGTAGGCAGGCGGGATGCTGTGAGCAGTTCTGAAGGATGAACAGTTAGAGCAGGCAGCTGACTAGGGTTCTGTGGCTTGGACCAAGCAGTAGACCGAGAGATACAACTCCTGAATCAGACAAGGGGCTTTTCCTGTTCTCCCCATGACTACCATTAGTGTATCAGAAAGAGTACAGAGATGGTGTACGCATCTTTCATGTGCTGTATATGAGTGGAACAGTGAGCCCTGGCCACACTACCTGCCATGCCCATGCTGGCAAAGTCATGCCCTTACTGCCTGCCTGGTTATTTTGAGCAGAGAATGATAGAATGCCAACTTTGCCAGCACCGCCCCGTTGCCCTACATGGTTTGGACTTGTACGATCTCAGCTTCTCTGCATGCTCTGGGGTGGACTACCCGGACTCTCTCCCCAAACAGAAGGCAGTTTGTGATTTGCCCTTCTATTTGCATTAATGTTTCTCTATGTCAGTTTTAGGAGTGACACTTACACTCTGTCTAAACAGTTCCTTCTGAACCACAAATAATGGGGATGTAAACCAACTCTCTAGGGCAGTGGTTCTCAGCCTGCCGAATGCTGGGACCCTTTAGTACAGTTCCTCATAGTGTGGTGACCCCCAACCATGAAATTACTTTGTTGCCACTTCAGAACTGTAATCTTGCTACTGTTATGATCTGTAATGTAAATGTCTGATAGGCAGGATATCCAATGCAACCCAAGGGGGTTGAGAGCCACAGATTGAGAACCACTGTGCCAGAGCTTGGGTTTCCTCAAATGCCCCATCAATCACCGTGGCCTTGAAAGCCCTTCCAGCCCCACGGCAATATCCTGACCACCTCACTTTCCACTTCCATCCGGGCATCTGCAAGCAAAGAACCGCTTTGTCCAGGGTTTTAGTTGCTTTTCACAAGTCTCCCAAATTAGCCCCCTCTACTCTCTTCTTCAAAGTTTTTCAATCCTGGTCAGGGCCACTCCATCCTTCTCAGAGTCGTCCTCAATACACTGTACGTCATGGAACAGGAGATCTTTTATATCTAGCACTGTTCTCATGGTTTAACTCTCTCTCTCTCTCTCTCTCTCTCTTTTCTCTCTCTCTTTCTCTCTCTGTCTCCCTCTCTCTCTCTCTTCCTCTCATCACTGCTCTGGCCTTCAGCTGCTCCTCAAATACCCAGGAAAGGCTCTGTGCTGCTCATACATTAAACCTACCATCCACCATGCCTGAGGAGCCCTATCCAGCAGCTCCTTTCTGGCAGTGTGACACTTAAGATCTGACCACGAGTCCAACTAGGCCTCCTTAACTGGAACATAGTAGGTATTCTGTAAGTGTGTGTTGAATGATGATGTGACCATATGAGCCTTTAGTTGCCATGAACCATTCTAAGAGGAGACTCATAAGGACTGCCAGAGGCTATCCAGTTCTTACCTCCTGCCTACAGCTCCTGCTCTTACCATAGCATGGAGCAAAGGCCTCTGCACACAGGACGTCACTCTCACGTGCAACACACACGCACATGTACAACTCATGCATGCACATGCACACGTGCACATGCACATATGCATGTACATGCACATATGCATGTACATGCACGCACATGCACATGCACATATCCATGCACATATGCATGTACATACACGCACATGCACATATGCATGCACATGCACACACACACACACACACACACACACACACACACACACGGAGGCACGCATGCATTCTCTGTTCCTCTTGTTGGAGACTGTTCAACTACTTAAAACATTAACAGTCCTTAAAGGTAAGGAGGGGCGGAAGAACAGTCCCCTCCACACAGTTTACACCGCTCTGCTAGTGACAAGGACAGAAAGCTCCTTTTGGAGAGCCTGACTTGTTAGAACCACTGAAGGATGTCCCATGCTGACCTGAGAAGTGGAGGAACCACTCAGAAAAGACAGAGATGGAGATTAACCCGGAAGATGTCTAAGTCCCACCTCACCAGTGGTAAGGTGAGGAGAGACACCCAGGTGCACACTTAGAAATCTGGAACAAGTATGCCCTCTGCAGGTAAATCTAGGAAATGCGCTCACTGTGCAAGCGAGAACAGCCCTGTGGTCCAAGGGGTCCCTGGTGGCACAGGATTGCCCAGATATTCCACAGTAAGGAGGACACAGTGGCATTCCAAGTGCTGTCTGGCCACCTTGAAAGAAGCTAGCAGGCTGTCAAACTGTTCGTTTGCTACATCCTTTGCTACAAAGAATGTAACTGCCCCTTCTTACACCTAACTCCTAGCTCTGTCTTCCAGCAGCTTCTGGTCCCCCACCATTTGCCACCAGGCCGACCTGTGGACAGTTAGTAGAACTTTCTAGATTCAGACTTGCAAGAGGTGTTTGGCGTGGCTCACACCACCAGCCTTCTTGTCTCAATCAGACTGCCAAGGTGAGGACCCTCAGGCTGAGTAGGCATACACCGGGCAGAGCAGGAGGGCACCCTGGGACCCAGACTAGTGGCTCTCCCCAAGCTGGAATCTGGGAGCCCATAGGATCCTGAAGAACTAGGGTTGCAGGGTTTTTTTCCCCTGGGAGATCTGGATGTTCTCTCTACTCTATAAGGCTCTGATCCAAAGAGAAGTAAAATTTAAAAAGTAAAATTATTTGGGTCAGCTGTCCTTCCTGTCTTGCTTAGCCTTTCAATCTCACACTCCATGTGTCTCCAGAGTTGGAAAGGGGCGAGAACACTGGGACTCACCCTCCTAGGACATACCAGGGACAGGGAACTAGGTCTGGCCACTCATCACAGCTGGGCACATATACTTTGCTCTAGATCTGCAATGCCCTATGGGTATCCAGGGGACCCTGGCAGCAGGGAACAACCCAGAAAGACTCTGGTCTAGTGTGCATTTCTCAGCAGGGATGCTCTTTCTACCAAGGCCTCCTGGGAACCAAGATTTGTTACTCAGGCTTCTCGGAGTTTCCATGTATGTGTGGATACATAAGCAGTCTGTGTGTATATTTTGTGGTTGCAGGCTTCCAAACCAAGCACTGCTTACTCTGAGCTCCTGCACAGGGTACAGAAACACACCCAGAAGTGTTTGTGCCTGCCAGCCTATCAGAGCATTTCGCATCTCTGGCCTCTGAATTTGCAGGTGTTCACATCTCCACTGTGTGTAAAGGTCCTCAACAATTCAGCTCATACTCCTGGGGAAAATGAACTGTTGCTGGCATTTATTTTAGAACTGCAGGCTCTAATCTGACAAAGATACTGTTTGGGGGCAATCATGAGTCAGGCAGCCAGGCCCTGAAATCTCTGTCTTCAAGGAAAACAATGTCCCTTTGTGGCCCAGACTTTCCACATCCCTGGGCTCTGACTTCTTCCAGGATGTCACAGAGTGCAGGCCCTCTCTTTGGGGGAGTTTTCTGCCTGGAGAGAAAAGAGAGCTCCTTCCTTGTCACACCAGGGGAAGGTGGGTGGGGCTTCGCCTGCGCTGTGAGTAGGTGCCAGCCCTTGGCTCTTTGCTGAGAGCACTAGCCAGAGCAACTGAGCCCCCAGGCAGGCTCTGAACACTGCAAAGTTTGCTGCCAATAACAGCAGAGGAGTCTCAAACACAGCACTATCTAGCTTGGAGAAATCAACTAGGAACAACAACGAAACAGATCAATGCAGCTAATGGTGAAATAGATATGCAGCCATGTGGATTTAGATGAGAGAGATACAGATGTATAGATAATATATAGCTGTAACCATAGAAATATAAACACGCTGGGCAGTGGTGGCACAAGCCTTTAGTCCCAGCACTTGGGAGGCAGAGGCAGGCAGATTTCTGAGTTCGAGGCCAGCCTGGTCTACAGAGTGAGTTCTAGGACAGTCAGGGCTACACAGAGAAACCCTGTCTTGAAAAACACACCCCCACAAAAAAAGAAAGAAAGAAAGAAAGAAAAGAAAAAAGAAATATAAACAAACATCTCAGCGTGCTCAGAATTGAGGTGGAATACCACTGAGACACTATCCCCTTTCCATCCCAGCCCTCCAAAAGCCCTGGCAGGCATTCCCTGACTCCAGTTCTATGTGCCCCACTGAACGAACGGCATGGTCCCACTGCCTACCACTCGTACTGGCAGTCTCCATGAGTTTCCTAGTATCTTCTATTAATTCTTTTCCCACTTCTAAGTGATCTCAGGAATCCTACCTGTAGAGCTGGAAGTGCTTACAGTCAACCTGGCTTTGTGATTTAGGGCTGTGAGATTCAGAACAAGTTTTTAATCTTTCCGAATTTCATTTGCTAGCAGGAGACAAAGGTCTCTGTGAGAACGAGCCTCTGTATCCATGGATACAGAGTGAAGTTCTCAGAGCCACCTTCCGTGATGTGAACATACCACAAAGTCCACTCCAGCTCTTAACTCTACTCATTTTAATTTTTTTCTGTTGTATACATTGGTGTTCTGCCTCCACGTGTGTCTGTGTGAGGGTGTCAGATCCCCTGGAAGTGAAATTACGGACGGTTGTGCACAGCTAGTCTTTTTGCAACTTTGTGGGTCCTTCTTTCTTCTCCACCCATTTCTTCCATTTCAGCCCCTGAACACCAGATAGGAGATGAACACAGGATAAAGGGGCGATCTCGCTGCTTCCAGCGATGCGATCGCTGCTTCCAGCGATGCGATCGCTGCTTCCAGCTTCTTAGGGAAGTTCAGTTCCTTGGGGCAAGCATGAGCTCTGCTGTCAGGGTATCTAATTTCTTCTTGTTGCTTCTTCTTTGCACATGACTACTTAACAAACCACAACCAACAGCAGCCAAGCAGCAACGCCCAACCCTCTTGGGACCCTAGCAATTATACACCCTCTCAAAAGTTCCCAGAATTTCAAATATCACACAACCACAGAAACTGTCTCCACCTGGCAAAATCATGCCTCTGCTAGAAGACGGGGCTGTGGACAACCTGAAGCACCCTCATAGCCCACACCTGGGGTTAAAACAAAAACATATTCTTATATTTCTGTGTTTTTTAAAGAAACCAAAATTCCAAACTTGTCATCAAGTTGTGAGCTGTCATGTGGGTGCCGAATGAAACCTGGCTCCTTTGGAAGAGCAGTCGGTACTTTTAACCCCTGAGCCGTCTCTACTCACAGCTCTACTTTCAATATATTTTAAATATATTTTTGTGTGTATTCATGAGCCCACCACATCCCTGAAGAGAATGACTTATTTGTTGCTAAGGTTGGAGAGCTTCTCCTTGCATAAAGTTATGACAGTCAGAAGACCGGAGGAAGAAGAGATTTAGTTGACTTTAGCCAAACAAGTCATCCAACCTGAATAACTCACCCTGCAGTTTGCTAAATAAGACATTAATGATGACTTCCTCTGGCCAATCCGCTTCTCCAGGGCTCTGCTCCATCCCAGCTGCTTGTTAGAAAGGATGGTGCCATCCATTCATGGATAAAGACTGCCCCCAAATCTGGGCTGGTCTGTCATGCTCAGCCACTGCACCGAGTACAGTATTCTAAGATGTTGGCTGGATCTTTAGAATGTTCTCTCTGGTGACCTAGACATGAAGCTGAGAAACTCATGCTCTTGGCAATGCTGTGTGGGTGCTGTGGTGAACAGTGCCAGTGGGCAGCTGGTGGCAGCTGCCAGCCAATCGAGTGAGTCCTACCTACTGCCTGGGCATCCTACCACTCTGGTCTTCAGAAGATTACAGTCCCAGCCACCATCTGCCTGCAATTTCATAAGACCCCCCTCTCCCAAAAGAATAGCCCTGTTGAGCCCAGAAACTGACAACCCAAGACCTGTAATATGTTGTTTTTAGCTACTAAGGCATAAAGAGTTTGTTACACAACCGGAAAAAAAAAAAAAAAAAAAAAAAAAAAGCCGGGCAGTGGTGGCGCACACCTTTAATCCCAGCGCTTGGGAGGCAGAGGCAGTCGGATTTCTGAATTCGAGGCCAGCCTGGTCTAGAGTGAGTTCCAGCACAGCCGAGGCTACACAGAGAAACCCTGTCTCAAGAAACAAAACAAAACAACAACAAAAAGAATTTGTTACACAATGCTGCCTCCTGGGAAGGTGTTATAAAATTTAAATGAGATAATCCATGCAAGTGGAATAACAAGGTTCTCTGTCAGTGAAAACTAACCTTTTAAAAAGCAATCTACTTAAAAGTACAAGTCTCTTGATACCCATCGGGCACCTAGTAGTCCATATTTAGTGGGTACCTATACCAAATATGCTTTCTAAACAGAAAGGAGTTTTGGAGTATCTTCCTGCAGTCAGTGATAGAATGCCATCTTCAATAGTTTCATATTAAGTCCTATCTGCTCCAAGAAGAGAGGCCAATGGCAAAGTCAGGAATTAGAATACAAAAATGACTAAGAAACCAGAGGCAAACATGTGGGCGGTTTCTACTTGGTTTCACAGTGCATCGAGAAAGGAATACAAGGGATGTAGGTGTGGTGAGTTATTTCCCTTTCCGATAGCTCTCACTGTGCAGCTCACCTGCGCTCTGAAGCCTGCCGCTGAGTTGTCTGAATACCAGCTTGTGCAGTGAGTGGCAGCTTGGCTTCTTGATGCAGTTACTGAGGCTGGCTTCCTGCGCACTCACTTATAGATCACTGTCCCTCCTGATCCTGTTAAGGACGGGAGGAAGAGGAAGGGAGAGAGGGAGGAGGGGCCTGCCTAACCCTGGAGCACCAGTCAGCAGAGGTTGTTCAGGGCATTGCTTGGGTCTTGTTACCTCCACGTTAAGCCCCAGATCCAAGAACAACCAAAACAAGAGAATAGAAAACACACACACACCCTATTGTGTGGAGTTCAGAAAAATGCCAACGATTCCTTGGGAACAAGTCTGTTTCAAAACAACATCAGGGAAAATCAACAGCAGCCTCCTTGGGTTTCCAGCTGACACCATGTTTTTAACAGGCTAGGGATCTCAGAAGCAGGTGAAACCAGTTATTACAAAACCCTCACAAGTTCATGCTGGGGTCACAGAAGCCGTGTCCCCAACAGCTGCAGACGTTGCCAGGCTATCAGTTCCACACAAAGAGCTGAGTTTTATAGCTTCTTAAAATTATCTTTAAAAACATCTCATAGATGGTATTTAACAAACACAGGGGGTTTTGTTTTGTTTTATGTGTATGAGTGTTCCGTGTGCATGGACAGAAGAGCACCATATGTGTGCAGTTCTTGTGGAGACCAGAAGAGGGCGCCAGATCCCCGAAACTGACGTCAAGGACAGGCCGAGCTGCCTTTTGGGTGCCAGGACTCTAACCCAGGTCCTCAGGAAGAGTAGCGTATGTCTCAACGACTGAGACATCTGTTTAACCTAAATTAGAATTTTTAATTTTAAATGACAATCGTAAATTTCTGTGCCATATTTGGGATTTGTTGCTTTGGGTTGGGTTGATTTTTATTTTGAGAAGCGGAGAATGAGCAGAGCGCACTCCACGTGAGTCTGGGTCCTTCCCCACCTCCAAGTCACCTAGAACCATTCTTTGGGATCTTGCTTAGTAGCGTTTCCCTAATCACAAAGCAAAGCTCTTCTCTTCTGTCCTCTCTTTGGAAAGTGTTTTGTCACTGTTTTTATTAACATCTCTAGGAAAGACTGTAAGTACGGTTAGCACAAAACAAGCTCTCTTTTAACCAGCTTGCTACAATTTATGTAATTAACGATGTATTTGTGAGAGGGGCTTAATGTATTCATCTTCAAAGAATACATTGCCCTACATTGCCAAACCTTTTCTAGGCAGGAAGACAGGAAACTTAGATTTATAAAGGTCTCATAGGGAAAGAGTAGAACCTTTCTTCTGGAATGTAGGGGAGAGTACTAAGAATTTAGACGTGGGCGGGAGCCTTAGGGATGCCTGGAACTCTGCCTTGGGGAGATTGGAATCAGTATGTGCTTTGCTTTGGGGCAGACGGGATGGGATACAGACAATTCCAGAAGCTGCAGGACAAGCCCTAGACACTAGGGGCTTCTGGGGTGGGTGAATAAAGAGCTGACCATGTGTATGAATGAAAGCATACAGGATATGCCTGGCGAATTCTAGGTGCCAGGACATCAAGGACTTGCGTAAGCAACAGAGTTGGCCAGGAGGTTCAGGAGGTAAGGATTACCCCACAGAGTGGTGGAAAGTTCACAACAGCCCTGTCCAAAGGAGAAAGCTGTGCATCAGTGAGAGTAACCCTTCATGACTGTGTGTGGTTCCTCCTTTTTAAAGTAGAAGTGGGGGAACCCTTGTGTCTGTCTAGAGCTCACCTTTTCAGCCTCTGCTCAGCCCCCTGAAGGCCATGTTTGTGGGTTCCTTGGCCGTCCATGGCACTTACACAGCTGGCCAGGGGTTCAGTCCTTCCACCCTCCACACAGAAAACAGTTTCCCATGGTAACATTGTCCACTTCTAATGGAGCACTTGGGAGAGACCGGGCTCTGCAGTGCGTCTCCAGATTTCTGTAGTTCATTGTTTTATAGCCCAAGGATCAGATTTTCCATCTATCTCTTTGTCTTCAACTTAACTCTGTCCAGGACCCAATAGCTTATCTCTGGAATGGTTTTGTGGGGGTTTTTTCTCCCTCCTTCTTATGACTTGCATGTGCAATGAACATAAGCTGTTATTTATCAAATGAATGTAGAATCTTTTCAATGACATAGCAGCTTTTAAGCTGCTCCTGCTCCTGTGAGCAGCCCCCCATCCACATCCCCGAGACTTATTCCAGTGAAGCCATTGCTTCACCAAGGTGAACTTTGGCCCACCGTGCTGCCTTATGTCAATTCCCAGGTTGATCTTTAGAATCTCAAGGATATCATTTGTTTTGAAAACTCCATTACAATCTACTCTTCAGGTAAAACAGTAAAAACAAAAAAAAATATAGAAAGCTGAGAGCTAAGTCTCTGGATTCTTAGCAGCACCCTAACTTTAGAACTGAGTAAAAATGTCTGCAGTTGGCGTTGAATAACTTATTAAAATACTGAATGGAGAAATATTCCCTGGTAAGAGAAAGCTTGGGTGGCACTCAGTGTGAGTTCTGGCATGGGATGGGTACATCAAGACCCAAGTCCATTTCTGTCCTGTGTGGCCTTAGACGAGGTATGTGACCTCACTAAGGACACAAGCCCGGTGTCCTTTATAAAAGCCAAGTACAGTGAGCACACACGTTACCGACACTAAGTGCATAATGTCTAGGACCAGATGCCACGTTGGGAGAAACTACGGTAATGATTGCTGAAGACAGCAAAATGCAGTCTCTAGAGAGGCAGCTCAGGATTCCCACCCTTAGGAAATACAGTATATCCTCACACCGTTCACAAAGCCGAGATACCACCAACATCCACTCCCTTCCACTGTGCCACCGTAAAGCATACACAAGGAGGTTTGGCATCTGCTTAGTGTTTTCCCTTCATGGGTGCAGATGGGCAAAGGAAGGCAGGTACGGACAGAGAGATGATTGAAACAGACTGGGAAAGAGGTGTAGAGAACTGGGTTTAGTGGCACTGGGCTAAGGTAACCGGCTGCAGATATGTAAATAGTCAAAGCAAACGGCAGGCTTCCCCTGTCTCCCCCCCCCCCCAATCCTACAGCATACACACTTGTACATCTCGGTGACTGTCTTGCCTTGGCCTCGTTGTAGCTTTTCAACTTTTTCTGCTGGACCATGTCTATATAGCTTAGTCTGTGAATCTTATGCTCACACTTGGAATACAGCACAGCGGTGTGGGGAGCCAGCTCCCAGCGGCTCATCAGTAGAAGCTGCTACTTTGGGGACCCCAAGGACACATCCTTGCCCAAGGGTCCTTTCAAAGGATCACACTAGCAGCAAAAAGCCACTGAAATCAGCAAACATCACAAGCCAAGGGGCACCCTGCCCCTCAGAAGGCCAACTAGTAGCCTGTACCCACACAGTACTGGACGTGGGTGCAGTAGACCTGCCAACCTTGCTTTTTCTCAGGTGCATCCACCATGGTGCGTTCTTATTTATCTCATTTTCTCACATTTAAAGAACAATCTCCTGCTCTTAGAAGGCCTCGCACTTTGGTCCCAGCACTCGTAATCCAGGGCTTTCCTTGAGTCAGAAAAGTCTGGGTTCATGGGATGCTGGCCTAATGTAGGCACTGCCCAACTCTCAGTAAATAATCCCAGAACACCTCTTACCTACTGACTATCTCCTGTGTGGCGAAATAGTTTCCAGCTCAGGTAAAGATTTCATAAGACCATTGATGGTCTGGATAAACTGTTTTAACTCTCCTCAGACTGCTTGCTTTTGTAATCTTCAGGAAGAGCCAAGGAGTGCGATTTCCTGCAATGCTACAGGCTGCTGGGGTATTATCGTCTGGGAGCAAGGAGCACAAGCAGTTTCTTAAATACCTTCTGGATTAACTACACCAGTAACTCTTATTGCACAAGGCAGCAAAGGAAGAAATAGTAGTGTGGCTGAGGAGCCCTCCTGCTTGGTGCCTCTTCTTGTTTACAAATGCACAGTCGCTCTCTGGAACCAGCACAGTTACTCACAAGAAGGAAACTCAACCTCTGGGGTCCCAGGAGCATCCTGGAGCTCCCAGGATGCTCCCCATCCTGCTTCACTTCTGGATGCAGTGAACAGAAGACACCTGGGGATCCACAACCTGCAAATAAGTTAGGGGGACCATGCTCTTGCTTGCGACCCCCAGCAGTGTCACCACGAGCTGCTGTCTGGTGCTGGGAACTAGCCAGGCTGGCCCAGAGTTTGCCAGCCTGCCAGACATGAGGCACTGTTGTGGGTTGAATGTGCTTGGCCCAGTGAGTGGCACTATTAGGAGGTGTGGCCTTGTTGGAGGAAGTGTGTCACTGTGGGGTGGGCAATGGGAGCCAGTCTTCTCCTAGCTGCCTGTGGACAGGAGGTGGAGCTCTCATTCCTCCAGCCCTACATTTCTCCTGCAGATCTTACTGATAAGTGGCTCTTGTTTTATCATTTATGTTAATGCCTATTATCCCAGGGATCCAGCCAACTTATCCAGAAGAGCAAATGGGTCTCGGGTATATGAGATAGTCTACTGCAGAGGAAAAATGCATTAGATTTTGAGAAAGAAAGACTTGAGGCCAGAGAGAAGGCTCAGAGGGATAAAGGCGTTGCCATCATTCCAGCCCAAAGATCTGACTTCAGCTGTGGAGGACCAGAAAGTCTACCTTACCATTTCCCCAAATCAAGTAAGATGAATGAATTCATCAGTGGATGCCTTATCTAAGAGGCTGATGAACAGAGCCTGCCTATTTATAGTGAGAACCACCAGTTTTTGGCAGCTAAGATGTTGCCACCTGCATGGTCCCCTCTCACCTAAGTAAAAGTCCAGAGAAGCCAAATCTGCCATAAAATTCTGGATTCCATGAGACAAGAAGCCTGAAGGGAAACTGCCTGTCAAGGCAGGGACCAGAAAGCCCCAAGTTTCCGGCTCTTCCTAAACACTGCAGCAAACGCAGGTCTTTGTGCTCTTATTTGTCTGTAGAGACTCCAGTCTGCTCTTGATTCAAGGACACCAAAGAGACACTCTGGCCTCTGCTTTCAGCTTCACGTGGACTCCTGTACTGTATTTTTAACTTAGGCCCTTTCAACTTTGATCTAGAAACATGATACTCTTTATGGAAACTGGAAGTCAAAGTCAGAAGTTTTTGTCTTTCAGATGAGGAAGCAACTTCTGCACATAAGTTAGTGAGCTAGGCCTGACTGTCACCTGGAGCAATATTGACCTCCAGGAGTGACCTCCTCACCTCCAGGGAGCATCTCACTTTGTTGTTGTTGTTGTTGTTGTTTTTCGAGACAGGATTTCTCTGTGTAGCCCTGGCTGTCCTGGAACTCACTCTGTAGACCAGGCTGGCCTCAACTCAGAAATCCGCCTGTCTCTGCCTTCCAAGTGCTGGGACTAAAGGCGTGCGCCACCACTGCCCAGTAGCATCTCACATTGAAACCTTGAACTGACACAAGTGGTCATGAGCACATTGCAGGTTTGCACTGTGTCCTTTAGAGGTGACATGATGGTCTTGGGAAAATATGAACGCAGACAGCCAATGAGAACTCGGGACTCAGATGGACGAACAGTCCCTCTGACGTGTACCATAGTGTAAAACACGTGTGATGGGGTACTCAAGGGCTGCCCTTCTCTGAACTCCCAGAGTCTCCTGATGATAAACAAACAGCACAAGTCTATCATTTTCTATGTGATTCAGACTCTGTGAAGCAATTAGACCTTTGTTCGTATTTATGAAGACTATGAATAGTAGTCCTAAGTGCCGCTCACTGATCAGAGCTTCTAATTTCTCACATACAGCTCAGGGAATTTTAATAAACAATAGCAAATTGAGAATTGCATGGGGTGATTTGATTAAATTAAACAAACAAACGGGCTGAGGAGATGGCGTAGTGGGTAAGGGCTTCCTGCACAAGCTGAGGACCTGAATTCAGATCCCCAACACCCCCCCCACACACACACACACCCCTCTGTAATGTCAGAGTTAGGACAGCGGAGACAAGCAGATCCCCAGAGCTCACTGGCAACGATAATCAGGTTCGGGCTCCAGGTTTGGTGAGAAACTGTCTCAAAAAAACCAGGGTGGAGTTCGACAGAGGAAGACAGCTGGTCTCCAGGCAGACACACATGTGTACACACCACAAATGGATACAGAGAGAGAAGAAATGGGCATGGTATGTGACTCAGTAGTAGGGGCCTCTCCTAGCATTAGCTAGGTTTACTCTCCAGCCTCACAAAGCAAAAGTAAGAAAGGAAAGACAGACAGCCCCAAACTTCATTCCAAGCATTCAGATGCCTCCCCATGTATCTCCCAGAACCAGTGAGCTGTCAGCAGTGGCTTTATTGAGCATCTGCAAGGTGCACAGCACTGTACATAGTTATGGTCAACATGGTTTTGTCTCACCCCTTTTTAAAGGTAGGCTTCATCTTCCTGATCTTGTAGGTTGTCTTCCTAATCTTGCAGAAAATGGAGCAAATATCCTCAGGGTGGTGCTTGCCAGGCTACACCACAGCACGGATTGCACCATGTTTGTCCTACCACACCAGAGCATTTTCCACCGCTGCAACCTCGATGACCAAATACGTGTTTGCTAGACAGATGGGTGAATGGAGAGCAGAGGATGCTTCCTTCGGGGTCCTTCCATTCCCTAGTTTGCATTAGGTGGAAAAGGTACTAAGGGAGATTGGCATGTCTGAGAACATGGCTGACACAGGCTAGAAAAACAGCCCCATGAATAACAAAGTTGGCCAACTTCCTCAAGGGCCTGAGAACAGAAGGAAGCCACAGCAAAATCTCCAAGCTGAAGGCAGGATTCAGCTTCCTAACCCCCCATGTCAGAAGCCTAAGTAGTCTTCTGGGAATGGGCCATCAGCCCAGAGATCTGGTAGGACTTTAAAAACAAATACATCTAGTTCCAGTTACCCAGAGGCCCTGCCAACAAGAAACTTCAGAATGAAGGGTCTCGGCCCTCTAACCTGAAGGATGTATTTCTGTCTTATTAGCCTTTCTCATATTAAAAAAAAAAAAAAAGCCACACAAAAATAAATAACCAGACAGCTGAATATGGCAGCAGGGGGTAGGTGGGGCATTCCCAAGTGATTCCTTATAAGGGGTTTGTGCACTGTGGGTGCCTTCCTAGGGCCTCTCAGAATGCAATTATCCACTGAAAGGGAGAGGGGGTTTCAGCTGAGATGCAGTCAGCACAATGTCTTCGGTGAATATCTGGCATTTTGTTAACCATGCCACATCTAGTTGATGATACAGAGCCTGAACATCTTTGATAGGTGGCAAAATCCTAGTTACATCCAGGGAGGCATACCCGGTGTGATGGAGTGTCCTAGCCCTTCAATCAAGGTCAAATACAGCTGCCTTGTGCCTCTGGATCCTAAACAAATGAGGGTTTGGACTGACAGTTTCTCTGGCAACTTCTGAGAGTCCCTTTTTGGACTCATCAGTGCCAAGGTAAGGCCCCACCCTCCCATTTACAGAGAAAACTCATGGCAAATACTGCTGTGAGTCTTGATAAATGGTGTATATCTACCTGAGCAAGGGCTAGTCTGCTGTCCAGATTCCTAGTCATGGCTGCATGGAAGCATGCAGGCTGCTAGTCCTCTCGGGTACTGTATAGATAACTTTTCCTGCAAAATTTAATGCTGGCTACATTCATATTATCATGTGCCAGCTCCCTGGGAACAGCTGATGTTCTGCCCCCTCTGGGTTTTCTTTCTAGACTCCAAGTCTTTACAACCATGGGCCATATCCCCAAGTTAAGTGCACTCTTGACCCTTTTCTCCTTCACAGCAACTTGTTGGAATGCTAAGAAAATATACCAGACAATCCATTCTCACCATGGGAATGTTCAGTTCCCACAAAGCGAGTTTTGTTATAATTTCTAGTGCAGGATGAAAAATAATAAGTGATTGATCCAAACTGGAGATAAATTGTCAAATTTAACTTGCATTAATGAAGGACCTATATTTTTAGTCTCAAACACCCTATAAAAATAATGTTCTAAGAGATAATGATTCTTAAATATGTACATACATATACTTCTACCCAAGAGGACCAGAATATTTTTTATTTTTTCTATTACCTAGATAATTCTAACAAATAATTGTTTCAGGAGAGAAGTCAGACTGGTTTATGGTACTGAATACTCACTTGATGGATTAGATGTTGCAAAATACGAAGTTTCATATTAGATTAACATGCAGATCTTTGTGTTTAATGTTGTCAACCAGTGATGTACTATAACTCAGCCTAAGCCTCCCTAGGAACGCCCATGGACACATAGCACCTACTTCATGCTGCCTCCTTTACACCTGAAGGGACCAGGTCTATTCCAACTGGGGCTGCATTTAAATTTATTATGTCATATTTGGCATACAATGCTTATTGTGACCCAGCAAAATTCAACTTTAGGAGAAAATTCAATTCAGCCAAGGCCTGGGGACCTAGGTAAAGGTTAGAGCTGCAGTAGATGCTGCCTCCATAAGGGAGGGATTTCAACAGAGCGGTCCCCCCTTCATTGCTAGGGTCAGCTGGGTAGGAGAGGAAGAGGAGGAGATGCTGAGACTGGAAACAATATTCAGATCTCCGAGAGTAATGGGAGGTACAAGATACCGTTTCTCACAGCATTTAATGTCATCCTCCTCATTATTAATTTTCATAATAAGCCTGGTCATGCCAGTGCTTCCCTCTGAGTCGGAGAGCAGTGTTAAAGTTACCAGACTCAGGGAAGCACACCTGTGTAGTTGCAGGTGCACAATGGAGCAGGACACCAAACCTACCCCGAACATTTCTCTTAGATCAAATCTAGAGTGTGCCATACTCTTTTGCAGAAAAACACACACCGGGTGAACATAACACACTAGCTGACAAAGAACAGAAACTTGCTGTTTAAAAAAAAAAAAAAATCAAAATTCACCACAATGGACATTACTAGGTTTTTAAATTCTATAACTCCCCGGAATTGTCTATAGTAACCTTGTAGCCAATCCGCTTGAAGACACTAAAAACAATCTGAAACAGGCCACCCATGGTGCCAAAAGCAGTGTCAAAGAGGAGCGAGAGGGTGCCACCCAGGCCCACAGCAATGTCCTTGCACACAATGGGAATGGCCCCCACGGTATACACAGGGAAAGTGGCTACATCCACAAGGACTCGAAGAGGGATGCTCAGAGCTCGGCAGACAGCCTTCAGCAGACAGCAGAGGATCCGGAGAAAGGCCCTGATGACCTTGGCCACGACCTTGAGCACTTTCCAGGGAATGCTCACCAACTCTTGTCCAATGGCCACGAGGTATGAGACAGTGGCCTCGCCCAGACGGTATAGGCAACTCTCAACAGAGTTTATCACCTGCTTGGCAACAAACCAAAGGAGATGGACGACATTCCTTAAGACCACTGTAACAAGGTAATAAATTAACTGGAAAAGCTTAATGAATGGAGTAGCAAGAAAGCCCAGGACTTTCCCCAGAAAACTGCCCCCTCCCTCCTGTGGTGCTTCTGGGGACAGCAGGGCAGACCTCTGGCTTTGGGTGCTGGCAAGGGGACTCATGATCTCTTGAGACTGCAGAGATCGCTCCTCGTCTTGGACTTGGTTGACCACTTCCAGAATCTTCTTCATCTTCTCTGTGTCTTGTTCTGTCTCACCACAGTTGTCCTGGAACAGCTGAGGCTTATGAGGAAGTAGCTTCTCAAGGTCTCTCACCATCACATCTTCTATGACATCACGGTCCTGGGTGTGCTTGATGAAGCCCATGGCCCAGCCTCCTCCAGGGACTGCACAGCAGGCTGCCAGCCAGATGAATTCAGGGATAGTCACTTTGCCCTTAACTTTGTGCTCTGAGGGAACAGCACCTGTGAGAATATACAGGTCTTTGCCATCACTGCAGTGTGGGATCAAAGCCCGGTCCATGAGGCTGTTGAGATTCGTGTACCATCGCTCCCGGAAAGACTGGGTCATCGGAACTGAATTTGTGAGTGGGAATGTGGGCATCTGGAGGTCACTGTTAAGGGGAAATGGATACAGCTGTCCAATTTCATAGTCAGAGTCAAGGTAGTCTGCATTCAAGGCTTGCTTGCTTCCCAGATTGTTCACGGAGGTGACAGCGTCAGCCTCATCAATTACCTCCTCAAGGTTGCTGTCAGGGTCATCAATCTGAAAGAAAGAAGTCAGTGCTGAGATTCATCCCTGCTCATAGCAGTGGAAGGAGCACCTGAACCACCTGCCGAAGCTCCAGGGACATCCCTTCTATCACATTTCACCCTTGGGTCCTCAAGACATGTTTCTTAGACACACACGCACACGTCTTTCTAGTACCCCTCAATGCTGGTATTTAAAGGTGACCTCAAATAGGAGGCATGCTGCTTCATGTTCTATCCCTGCCCCACTTCATACAGGCATGATGACTGTATATGATATATGTAGATGCATTCAGGGACATGGAGTATGCGCATACATGCGCATGCATGTGACATCAGAGGATAACCTTGAGTACCATTCCCTGAGAGCCACCCACCTTAACAACAACAACAACAACAAAACTACTAACTTACAAAGAATTAGGTTTCACTATGGCATCTTTTTCAAACAAAATTTGGTTTTGTCATTCCTCTTCCAGGCCTTGATTTTGTTTGTTTGTTTTAAATTTAAACAAAAGCTTTCATTATACGCTATGTGTTTTCGAGGAGTTATGTGCACTGTGTACAGATGCACACAAAAGCCAAAAGAGGGTATCAGCTTTCCTGGGGCTGTATTTACCGGAGGCCATACGCTGCTCGTTATGGCACTGGAAACAGAGCTTGGGTCCTCCGGAAGAGCTGACCCTCCAGCGTGCCAACCTTGTTTACTGAGAGAGAGTTTCTCATTCACCTGGGCTTCACTAACTAGGCTGACTGGCTATCAAGCCTCAGGAATTTGCCTGTCTCTATTTCCTTTTCACTGGGATTACTGGCCATCACAGCTGGTCTCTTTAATGTGGGTTTGGGGGATCGAGATCATGTCCTTAGGCTTATTCTGAAAGCACTTTCTTGGCTGAGCCATTCTCTAGGCCTGATTTTTCTTTTCTTTTTCTCAGTTGCTAAGACTGAACCCAAAAGATCAAGCATGGGCCCTCCCATCTCCTAACCTGTGATAATCTTTGAAAATTTCTTCCACTTTTCCATTAACTGATGTTTGAATTAATCTCTCCACAATGCTTACTATGATTAACAAGCCAATCAACATGAGCTCTGTATCAATTATAATATATAGATACAGCTTTGCTTCTTTCTGTAAATGTATTTTTGTAGTTCAATAGTATAATATATACATAAATAGATGTGTACACACATACAGATAGATGCTGGGGGCGGGGGGTTAGTCACTTTGCTAATCCAAGGGCATAAGAACTCTGAGTTAAGGACTGGGTTTTTCTTTCCCAAACTAAACTGTAAATTCCTTGGTACCAGTGACTGGTTTTGCTGGAGAATCCAGCCCAAGGCCTGTGGATTTTCTGTTCACTTTTAGGCCCAGAGAAGATCACAGTGACACTGTTTGTAACAACAAAGGCTTGAACAAAAATCTAGAATGTGTAGTAAATGATAATATATCCCCCATACATCTTGAACCCTTTAAAAAGCGTCTGTAATTCGAGGAGTGTGTGATTAGGAAGTATGTGCTGTAATATTGAAAGCAAAGGCAAGATACAGAATTAAATGGTCGGGGCTAGAAAGATGACCAAGTGGTTAGCTCTGGCTACTCTTGACAGATTCAGTTCCCAGCACCCACATCCTGGCTCATGTCCATCTGTAACGTCCATCCACTTCCAGGGGTTTCTGATGCCTCCTTCTGCTGTCTGAGTGCACTAGGCTCACACATGGTACAAACAGAAGCATACAGGCAAACACCCATACACACAAAACATAATAAATAAAAAAATTTAAATGATCATAATTTGCTTAAAAGCCCAAACTATCCCCTCTTTAAAAAACCCAAAACATTTTAGAAGGACGCATGCGCAATCAACACTGGTTGATTGATTCCTGGATTGTGGATATTTCTTCTATTTTTCGGTCCCTGTACCACCCCTACTCACAGATCAAAAAAAATCTCTTCTTGCAAACTGACTCCCTAATATTGGCGCTAACTCCCTAGACCACCCGTCAAACCTCCAGGAAAGGCAAGGTTATAAGGTTTTGTCACTAGCCTCCTGCAGGCTGACTATGAGCTTGCCTGGCTCTGCTGCGGTCTTTCCTGATGTAAATACAGAGCAATTGAGGGTGAGGATCCAGCAGACTGGCATGAAGCAGGTGTGTCTGATGGAGCCTCCCACAGTTCTGGTAGGCTGACCCCGCCATGTCACTCCATCCTCCCTAGCTTAAGAAACGAAGTGTCTAGACGCTCCCCGCACCCACCCCACCCTTGTAGGAAAAAGATAAGAAGCTCATTCATTTTGCAAGTCTTGTCTCCACTTTCTTACAGCTGAAAGATATACCCCAGGAAACAGTAGCTTTGCTACTCAGTGGGGAGATCAAGACACAGCAGAGTCAGGATCGCTGGGTTAGCACCAGTCCCCATGCTTAAAGATGTTGCCTTTGTAGTTATTCACTAGGGTGGTTCCTCTGCTTCTTAGCTCTTCTAGGGGAAGTCTGCACATGGCCTCTGGTCACTCTGTTGGCAGAGCAGACACCATCCTGAAGTGTCTTCAAGGCCAAGAGCCACTGCAGGCCTAGCACGTGACCAGAGAAGCAGGGTTCTTGATGCTGAAGGAGAGAGGAGAGAGGAGGAACAACAACAAGAGTCTGAGGACAGAAACATCCTGGTACTGGGGAGAAACTGGGGCTGGACTGGCTCATGGCAAACTGCAAGCTAGCCTTGCTGCCGCCAGGCACGGGCTCCACGAGGACACCGAGTGGGGTGCCTCTGCCTGTGTTCTGACCTCATGGGCTCGCTGGGCCCCACAATTCCAGGATTTTTGTGGAGCCTGATATTTTAGCTTTTCTTGGGTTTCCGTATGTTTTATCCTTTCGAGGAGCCCATCATTTTAGGCGGAAACAGGAAGCTTTGTCTAGAGAAGGATACGAGATCTTCAAAAAGGAATCTCAATCCCATAGAGCTGTACAGTTTATCTAGGGTGCCCTGGTTAGATGGGGTCCCTTTCCTGCTTCTTTGCACTGTGTGGTTCAGGACTGTCAGGGGACTGACTTGGCGATTTTTGTTCTGAAGGTCTGCTACCCACATTTCCTGGTATGTGGGGAACAGACCAGGTGAGATGGGCCGGTCCATGGAAGGCTGCTGTGTCAGCACTTTATCTGGCTGCTTCCTTTTGTTCTGAGCACCATCAGAGGTAGCACAAAACACCCAGCAGCCATGCAAAGCAAACTTTCTGAACTAAAATCACAACATCAGTGCCAATAAGCCTCCTCCACCTCCGCACCCGTGTTTAACTAGCACAGTGGAGTTAAACAGGAAAGGGTCCTAAGTTATCACGGTAACCTTGGTCATGGGATCTCACCTTCCTGAGACCTATTTCCAGTGGACAGAGCTTCACGTTTCCTCTAGGAATGACAGATTTGATGGATGATGAAAGAATGGAAACTCAAGACAAGTTGAAATAACAGACTCCCAGAGGCCTAGGAACTGCGGCATGAGATGCTGGGATCAGAAATGGCTCCAAAAAGACGGAGATATCCCTGTGCAGTGTTTGAGATTCACTACACCCTAGGCATATGGGAGCATGTGGGCCACACTTACGGCACATATCTCATGTGATGGTGGTACCTGTCCTTCATGCATGGCCTCCCTAGCTGCCTGCCACCCCATTAACATTTAGCTGCAGCTTCAACAACCATCTAGCGTGGCTTGGATGAGATCTGTCCCCCACCCAGGGTCATGTGATTGAACCCTTAGTCCAAACAGCCGGGGTTGCTGTTTGGAAGGTGAGGGTCCCTTTAGGAAGTAGAACCTCAGTGGAGGAAATGGGTCACTAGGGGCGGGCCAAGAGATTTTATAGGCTTCCTTATTTCCTGTCCCATCTCTGCATCCTGATTGGCCCAGATATTGTGAACAAATTGGCACACAACAGCTGTGCCTCACTTTCCCCAACATGATGAACTGTACCTTCACACTACAACTGAAATAAATGTTATCCTCAGCTGGCTGTTGCCTGATACAGCAGCTAAGACTTACATTGTTTCTGATTGGTGCAATAAAAAATGGAAGCCTACAGCAGAGGAGGAGAGAAAAGGCTAGACTTCCAGCAGAGATAGAAACGCTGGCAAAGAGACCCATGTGGGAGATTTCACCAGCCAGATGTGGAGGAAGAAGCTAGCTGGGGTGAACGCTAGAGGTAATTAATAAGCCATGAGGCAGAATATAGATTAATATGTATGCACTAATTTATAAGAGCTAGTTGGGAACAAGAGTAAGCTAGGCCTGAAGCCATAATTAATAAATATAAGTCTCTGAGTCTTTACTCAGAGCTGGGGCAGGCACAGAAAGTCCATAACAGTTACCAAATCCAATTTGCTCAGTTTTCATACCAATCCCCGTTACGATAGGCTATAGACAGTTCCAGCTATAGACAGGCTGCCCGTGAGGCTGGTGTTCACCTCTGTCCTATCTGCTGTAGATGGTGGGAGACAGCTGAACTTTGCTTTCTTTCGCCCCTGCAGGGACCAGGTAAGTGCTCACTATTGTGGGCCTGATTTGTCTGACCAGCATCTCACAACCCACACTGCTATATTCAAATTAATGTGGATGCCACAAGCCGAAATTAAAAAGGAACTTGAGAATCTCCCAAGATCTATCTAATCCAGTATTAAACTGCTGGCAAAACTGCTGATGGGGTGAAAACCATCACAAAATGGCAAGAGCTTTTTCTTTCAAAGGCTTGGAGGTCTTCATGGCTGTCCAGATCCCTTCCTTCCTGTCTTGGTCTCTTTTCCACATTTTACATCTTACCCTCTCCGTCTGACTTAGAACTAGCCTCCGCTTCAGTGGTTCTCTTTCAGCTACATCTAGCTTAGACTTTCCATTTGTTTCACCCTACCCTCTAATGTCTTTTTGTCTCTCGGAAGTTTGAACACATTTATTTTAAAGTTCCCCTAAAGACGATCTGCTTCCTTTTGGTGTTTTGGTTTGCTTATTTACTTATTAATTGTACACGTGTGGCTGGGGGTGGAATTCTTGCCCTCATCTTACAGGCTTAGCCCTTTATGCACACACGCACACATGCACCAATGGGGAAGGGGCTGGCTCTAAGAGACTTTTACATGGGCCTGCTCTGCACTGCTCTGCAATTCCCCACAGCCTGGCCTGCAAACGGGGGCATCTTGCTGGACTTCCAGGACTGCAGCCCTTTCTCAGCTCAGCTCCCAGCTGCTCCCAGTGAGCCCGGTTGTACGTCCATGCCACGAGCATGCAGGTACCCTTTATCTCCTGACCCTGGGCATGCCAATGCCCAGTCCCAATGATCCTACTGGCCCCCAATAGATCCCTTTCACCGATTCTTACATAGTTTCCATACCTAAGAATTTCATTTCCTTTTTTCTCAAATATGAATGTCAATTTTTTAAATTACACTTACGTGGTGGCAATCGGAGAATCCCTCCCATTCTCTGGCTCTTGACCAGTGCTTGGGTCTAAACAGCACCTCGGCTGCAGACCTTTGACCCTTTCCATTTCGCTAGACATTCATCATCCCCAAATGTATCTGAGCCAGGTATCTGGCTGTACACCGTTAGTCCTTGCACGTGGAGGCAGATGCCCATAGATCTCTGAGTTCAAGGCTACTCTGGTCTACATAATGAGTTCCAGGACATCCAGAGTTACATAGAGAGACCTTGTCATTAAAAGATGAAAAGAACTTGCTTTGCTTAAATCTCTCTTCTCAGACTGGCTGCTTAGGGGGGCTGGAATGAGAATGTTTTAGCACCTTCAGTGAAGCTGACAAGAGTTTTACAGGAACACCCCACCCCCACCCTCCCACCTGTTCTAATTTGTGTTCTGTTGCTGTCACAAACACCATGGCCTAAAGCAACTTCGGGGAAGAAAAGGCTTATTTCACCTAACACTGCTAAGTCACAGACTGTCATGGATAAAAGTGAGGGCAGAAATTTAAGGCAGGAGCCTGAGACAGAAGCAAGGAAGGACAGCTGTATGCTAGTTTGAGCTCTGGTTCGCTCTGCTGGTTTCCACATATAGCTCAGGAATGGGGCTGCCCACAATGGGCTAGGCTCTCCTATATCAACTAGTAATCAAAACAAAGTCCCGCCCCAGACATTCCTGAGCCAACCTGTGTAGGCAGTTCCTCAAATCAGGCTTCTCTCAGCTGACTATGGGTCAAGTGACAACCAAGGCCGAAAAGGTCACCATCACCAACACAGGGGTATGGGGACTCCAAGACTGTCCTCAAGTCACAAGGGGCAGCTTTTGAAACACAGGATTCTATTACTCAAAATGAAAAATGAGTGGGTGATTCAAACATTCTTAATATACTCTCTGACCTGCTGTCACCTGAAGGGCAGGTGCATTTTCCATACCCAAGACGCACAGTTTAATGACCTGCTTACTGCAACTGCAGTAAATTAATGACAACATAGATCCCTGAAGACAACATGATACCTATGACAGAAGAAGCAATTTCAGATTAGCTATAGTCTCCAGGTTACACCCGCCCCCTGGCAGCCCTAGATTTACTGGTTCCCCAGAGGCATCTCTGAGGGGAGAGACACAGAACCTCTCTGGTTAATCTGCCTCCCAGCTGACCCCATCCCTCTGGACTGCTGATGTAATTTGATGTAGTTCCTGCATTTAATGGAATGTTTTTCCCTAAAATCAACATGTTAAATAGGTTGAAGAGGAGGAGGAGGAGGAGGAGGAAGAGGAGGAGGAGGAGGAGGAGGAGGAAGCTGTCTCCATTTGACTAGTCTCCAGCCTCAGAAATAATCTTATAATAAATTCCTTTACAAATTTAGTACCAAGAGAAAAATCACTTCTCAACCTTTTGGCTAAGATCAAGTGTAGTACCAAGAGAATAGTGTCTCTCAACAAGCTTACGTGTTTTCTTGACAGATATTTAAACCCATGGCATATCTTTTGTGTTTGTTTCAGAATTAAATAGTATGCCAAATTTATGATGATATTCATGTTAGAAAAGTGAAGGGTTGACACTGTAAAAATGTTATGAGACGGGCAATATTTGTCCACTAAACAACACTTATTAGCTCAGTGCTGTGGGCGACATGCCGTAGAAGGAGTGTACACCAGCATATTTGAAAGCCAAGAAGAAAGCCAGAGAGGGAAGCTGAGAGTTGACTCTGGTGTTTCTACAGATGGGAGGTTTGGTCTACTCTCTTAACCTTTGTCTGCCTACATCATAATGAAGAGTCTGTCTGTATAGCAGACCCAGGGGAGCAGGAGATCATATGGGACTGAGGGAAAGTGGGTGTCAGGAGCACATGGGAAGTGTCAACCCGCACCGGAAGGCTCTCCTGGGGGGGGGGGGGGAGGATGGAGCTGATGTGGATGGTCCCTGGTGGATGTGGTAGTTAGCACTGACATCACAACATTCAGGACAGAGCACAGAGAGAACTCAGAAGATCAGCTTCTCAGGTCAATGCATTGGAGAACCAAAAAGGGGAAAGAAAGGCCATGCAAGTCCCAGGTAGAAGGGTCAAGCCAAGCAAGCTAGTGGCAGCTGACAGACATGGAGGCGGAGCCTGGGGAGGCTGAGCAGACATGGAGGCGGAGCCTGGGGAGGCTGACCACTTTTAGCAAGATGACTATCATGAATGAAAAGAAGCTGTGTCTGGCTAGGGACAAAACCTCCTGGAAGTTTTCCATGTTTGTGGACAAACTAGAATTTCAGTACTGTGGAAAAATTGGAATTTTGTAGGTTCAGAGGCTAATTACTTTATCTTGGGTTAGTTTTAGCCTTCTGGAACAGGCAATCTTTCCCAACTCTGTATCTGAACTTAACACCTCATAGTAACAAATAAAAACCTCTTAGAAGCTATTAACTTAATTCCACCAATCAAAGATAAATGTGTCATCAGATAGCATCTTGCATCTGTAGAAAAGTTTCCTTCAACTCCATGTCCCTGCCTCTCAGGCACACTCAGCAATGTATTTTAAACTTGCCTCGATTCATGACTCTTTTTGTTCTGTAAAACCTTGTGAGACTGCTTCCATATTGGAACATGGAATTTTGAGGAACCTTTCTGGGCCACGGTCACTCAAAATGGCTCCAGAATAACCTATCCCTTACTCCATGATAAGGGCTGTGAGCCAGGCACCATGAGTGGCAAACGCTTTTTATTTCCAGCACTAGGGAGGCAGAGGCAGACAGATCTCTAAGTTCAAAGCCAGCATAGTCTACAGAAAAAGTTCAAGGACAACCAGATCTACATAGAAAGACCTTGTCCTGAAAAAGAAAGAGAGAGAGAGAGAGAATGAAAGAGAAGAAGAAAAGAAAAAAGTATGAGAGCTGTGGATTTTACGTTTCCATCAGTCCCTGCACTGGAAGTGCATTTACCCATTTGTCTGACCTGCTGAACTGAAGGGTCAAGGCTGGAGACCAACTGTCTCTGCTCTACACCTGGCACAACAGCCTACCCACAGGATGCAGGATTCATCACAGTTTACAAAAGAGACTGGAAAGAGAACGGATTGTCCTTTCTCTTGTTGGTGCCTCACAAACTTCCACTAGGAAAAGGCAGTGCTGAGAAGAGTCATCAAAGTGGTTTATAAACTTGCATGGGATGCCTTGGCAAGGGCGCAGTTTCCTTCCCCCGGAGAATTTTAAGCCACAGCCAGATAAGCACTCACAGGGGAGCCGACCCAGTGAGCACCAGTTTAACTGGGGACAGAGCCTACCTAGGGCTTTATTTATTTATTTATTTTTAACAAGTCTCGAATAATAGAACAGGCTGAATGGTATATATTCTGCTGAGTGAGGGCGATGAGCAAGTGAGCTTGGACACGCTTGCGAGCGTGTGCATGCACACACACACTCCCTGACTATTACCACTGGGTGGAAGAAGTCCCTCCTTACCAGGAAGGGCAAGAACCTTGAGCTAGGCCATCAATCAGATAGATGATCTTACCAGAGCTGTCTAGAGCAGAAAGGCTCTCTGTGATCACTCACTGGATTTAAACTGTCTTTGGGGCCAGGAGGTTTCCATCCAAACCTCTCACCATGGACAATAAGGAACTGCCTTTCAACATCAACAATGACAACGGAGATCCAGGGACCCTCAATCAGCAGCCTTGCGACACTGGATGGAGGAGGGACAGACAGGAAAAAGAAAGTACTGACCCAACCATAAAGAAATAAGCCTTCCTAACTCCCTATTAGGCATCTGTAATTCCAAATCCTTTGAGAACAGAAGCAGCTGCAGAGGATTTAGATGGATGCTAATGTTCTTTTCTTCTACTTTTTTTAGACCCAGAAATCAAGAGGTTTCCATTTCCTGTGCTGAGTGTCTGGTACTGCAAAGGGCCTGCTGGCCTTCTTCCTGGTGAATCACCTTCCTCTGGGCTCCCTGGCCACACACACCTTCCTGCTCTGGCTTCCAGCAGCCAGCCAGGCTGGGCACACCCATGAGTTAAGTGCTGTATGACCTGCAAGATGATCAGAGCAGCTTCTCATCAACTGACTCAGAATGGCTGGGAAAAAAGCCCCTTCCACTGCAGACTTTTTTCTTGAAAAGGAAATTAAAATAGAACACACCAATTCCAAGCTGGCAGTCAGTGTTGGAAAGGAAGCCCCAAGGGGAGGCCGGCACCAGGGCAAGCCAGCTCTTTGGGGACTGCTCTGGCTGCCCCTGCTGAGGTCCCCATTCAATCTCCTGGGAATTTAAGAAAGAGCCTGGTTCTTCCCAGGCCTTTCCAGCTTGCTGAACCCTCTCAGCTTACAAACCCAGCAATCTTGGGTTCCTTCCCTGTGACATAGTCTCTTTTACACTGGACATTGCTTGCTTTTCCAGAGCAATACTTTTGACAGTCACATGTGGAACTGAATTCAGAGTGTCAGCTAGTTAGGAGTTCCCATTCTTAACATCTTAAGTCGCTAGTTCTCCTAATTTGGTTCATCTACAAACACATCAATCCTTGTTAGAATGCAGAGTCCTGTGTTCAATCCATGGAACCCATGAAGAAGAGAACTGTTGCCCCCATAGTTCCTCTGAGTACCACAGGCATGCTGTGTCCTGCACACCATGGCATGCGCACACCTACCCCCACCAGATATAAACACATACACAAGTATTTTTTTAATTTGGGGCAGGGGGAGGTGGAACAAAACTTTAAGGATTGCAGTCATCTGGTTTCCTGAAATTTCCCAGCCTTGTTCCTTTGAGACCTGAGTAGTTTGTCTCCTTTCCTGTGTTTGTGAATCTTCTAGTGTGTTCTCATGTCAGACCCACCCCACCCCGTGTACCCGTGCATCTGATTAAAAGTAGATGAGTCTACAACTCTTGCATCAGTGAGGCTAAATATCAGGGATCCTGTTATTAGAAACTCCAGTAAGCCTGGTATGGATAAAGGACAGGGGCCTTATAGACAATGCCAACTTCTAGATGCCAGGATTAAAACTGGGAAAACAAGTGCAGAGGCAAGTTGTCTTGGTCCTTGCAGCTGGGAGATGAGAAGGACATCTCAGAGGACACCAGCAAAAGCCTGCTCAACAAGCTGCATGGGCATAGGACTTCATCTGAGGGACCAATGTCCGCTCCATCTGAAAACTTGGAACATTTTTATGGAAGGCATCTCCATATCAGATTATCACTATAATGGAGAGCCAAAGCCTAACACGCATGAAGCTCTGATAAGACCTTGCCTAACTCTTGTGAAGCTCTCGCTTCCAGGCTAACACTGAGATAAAGGAAAAGGAGACGGGATAGAAACGGAACGAGGAAGAGATATGGAAATCTACCATACAGACTGCAGGGCTTTGAGCAATGGCGACTCCTGACTATCTCCTGTACAATGAAAAGACAGGAGTTCTCTTTGCAGAAACATAGGAAAGGGAAGGAGAGAGGGGCTGTTTCTGGTCATCTGTGAGTCATATATTTTTCTGAAAGAAAGGCAGGATAGAGTAGACTGCATTTGAAGCTCTCGGCTCCTCTACATCTATGTTAAGACAGTTAGGAAATTGTTTCTGCTTATCTACAAGTTCACCCACTGAAAGGGTCCATATACCCTCTTCCTGGGGTGCAATGATTGTTTGAGAGACATCTTTGTTGAGGCATCATAGAACTTTGGTTACTAAGATGAGGAGTATGAAATTGTGCATGCATCTCTAAGCACAATGGAAATTTCTGGACTGTTGCATACATATATTTACATATACACAATCTATGAAGACTGGTTATCTTTGAGACATGAGATCTGTTTTTTATATGCTATGAAAATCTCAAAATAAAATTTGATCATGAGCATATGTTACTTTTGCATACATTGAAAGATCTAAATATTATAAATGACAACTACAGTGGCCCAGTATCAGCAAAAGGCTTGGCTAAAAACTTCTCAGCTCCACCTTTGGCTGCTGGGCCATACAGGAGTTAGGACAGCACTGCTTTCAAATACCACTGACATTACTCAAACCACAGGTGCTCAGTGCTCATCATGTGCTGACATTTGTTGACATTTGTTATTCACAAATATACTGAGTACTAGTATTGCACTAGATCAGGGGCTGGGAATTTACATCCCAGGAGCCAATCCAATCTACACATTTATATAAATAGGGCATTCCGATATTGCCTGTGGCTGTTTTGTTAAAATAAAAATAGTTGAATAATTGCAACAGAGACATCTGACCTATACTGGCTAAGGCTGATGCCTCCAGAGTTAGGCAGTGATGTCCAAAGAGGAGCTACCACCACCCCGGCCTGACTCAATAGGACCTGGAGTCAAATCATGTGGTACTTAGTCACAGAAATAGCTGTGTGCTTGTAACATGCTGGCAAATAAAGTGTAGGGATGACATTATAGAGTATTTTGATGTGGTTTGAGTAAGAATGGCCCCCATAGGTACGTAGGTTTGAATGATTGGTCCCCAATCGGTGGAATTGATTGGGAAGGATTAGGACGTATGGTCTTGTTGAAGGAAGTGTGACAGTTGGGGCTTTGAAGTTTCAAATACTCATTCCATTCCTGGTGTGCCCTCTGTCTCCTCTTGTGGATCAAGATGTGAGCTCTCAGCTGCTGCTCCAGCCCTCTGTCATTGTGCCTTCACACCACCATCATGCTCTCCAGAATCATAAGCCCCATTAAACTCTTCTTTTACAAGCTGCTTCCCTTGGTCATGATGTTTTAACACAGCAATAGAAACCCTAACTAAAACATGTGGGCACTTGACTTCACTGGGAATATTACAGAAAGCCAAAAGCAATGCAGAGAGACTGAAGTGTATACCAAAGTCATGTGATGGGACATAGGAAGGACATAGAATTAATAACCAGAATGAAGCCCTGGCCTCCAGAGCTGAGAGCATGACAAGGCATGTAAGCCCAGATAAGGTGGGAGGAGGGCAGTGGCAGGACAACTCTGTGGGCTGTGATAAGAAGCCTTGTCCTTATCAAAGAGAAATGGGCACCCTGAAGAAATGAGAATGTTCTGAGGACTTCCCTAGCTTCAAGGTAGGGCAGAGAAGGGCCAGTGGAGCCAGGAGGGATAGGCTGACTTTAACCTTCAGGAAGCTGAGTTGCAGCTTTCAAAAGCTGGGTGTATGAATCTCAGAATTGAGATGGCAAAGGCCACAGGAGTGAAATTAGTGCAATTCAGGTATAGAAAGAAAGGCCACTGGCTATCTCAAACTGTCCTCATCAGTTAAATAAGTATGTCTGATGCTGTTTCCATGACAGGAGACATAACAGAGATACCCAAGAATGAGGACAATACATGAGTTCATAAACTCAGCTTCCTTTCCCCATGCTTCCATTTATCTTGAGACAATGGTGGATACTCAGTCTTTCAAGAACACACACACTGGCTGCAATGGTTAGCTTTAACTGACGACACAACTTAGAATCACCTGGGAAGAGAATCTCAATGGAGAATTGTCTACACTGGGTTAAACTGTGGATATCTGTGGAAGATTATCCTAAGTTAATTAATGTGAAAAGACCAAGCCCATTATGGGTTGGACTATTCCCTAGGCAGGGGTTCTGAACTGTATAAAAAGTGGAGAAACAGAGCTGAGCACAAGCAAGTGAGCAAGCACGAATTTATTCATGTCTCTCTGCTCTTGACTATGGATGTGCTATGACTAGCTGTCTGAAGTGTCTGCCTTGATTACCACCAGTGATAGACTGTGGCCTGGAATTATGAACTCACATTAACCTCTTCCCTAAATTGCTTCTTTTCAGGGCAACAGAAATGAAACAGATGGGGGCCATTTCTGTAGAGGGCCTATCCAGTCATGCATACTGGTCCATTCAATCAACAACTGGCTCTATTACTTTCCTTTATTAAGAATATTAAGACGATGACCCGCAGGGTTCCTGGAGCCCCCATTACCCTCTCAGAATCCCACACGACAGCATATTGGCCAAGCTGAAGTGTGGATTAAGGATCAAGATGGGCTCTTGAAAAGATGAAAGCTGTCAGTATACTTCCTACAGTCATGAGGGGATTTCTGCACTTTGGCAGAAGTGGGAATGGCCTGAGTTGAAGCCAACTTAACTCTGATATAGGAGGAGACCATCATAAGGGGACAAGACACAAATAGACCCCTGACCCTTAACCTGCCACCTGTTAAAAGCATGCATTCAACATCTTCATCATAAAACTCTGGATTAGGCCATAAAGCAGAGTATTTACTGACCAGAAGAAGCCCCTTCTGAGTAAACCAAGTTATAACTTAGGCACCCTAAAATAAGAAAGACAAGGGGAAATAACTTTTTTTTTAAAGATTTATTTATACATTGTAGCTGTCTTCAGACACAACAGAAGAGGGCATTGGATCCCATTACAGATGGTTGTGAGACACCATATGGTTGCTGGGAATTGAACTCAGGACCTCTGGAAGAGCAGTCAGTGCTCTTAACCCGCTGAACCAACTCTCTAGCCCGGGAAATAATTTTTTTAAAAAAGCTCAAGTAACTCCTCTTTCCTGGCTTGGTCTTAGCTGACAGCAAAATGACTAATCACTAACCTTGGTTTGGTTTGCACTGAAAGTGTCCCCACAGGCTCATGTTCTGAATGTTTTCCCTCAGGGGACAGCAGTATTTTTGAAGGCTCCTTCAAAAAGAGGTGGGGCTTTATGGTAGAAGTAGCTCACTAGGGGCTAGGTTCTGAAGGTTCCATCTCTGCATCTAGCCACTCTGGGCTTCTCAATCTCCGACTACATGATTGCATGTCTTTAGCCTGATGCTCCAAACACAAATAATAGAACCCCTCCACTATGTCCTTCCTGGGACACTTCACTGAAATCTCTTGAAATTATGAGGCAAAGCAAACCTCTCCTGCCATAAGCTGTTCCTGCCCAGTATGTGTTCACAGGGACACAGAATAAAGAATAGTCTGGGTTACTTCACATAGACCTGATGCTAAAGAAGTCGTCCGTTCTAGCCCCTAGAGGCATCTGATGGACAACTGAAACCACACTAAAGGCTTGGTATCTCTGTCTTCATATTGTGTCTGTCCCCTCTGCTGTCTTAGCCTCTGAGTCATGGACACATGTTGATAACTTGAAACTTTAGTCTGACACGGTAGGCATGGTTACCTTGGTCTGTTAGCCATGAGTGTCTCTTTTCCTCTTCCTTGTGCTTTCTTGCCTGTTTAAGCACTCACCTTATCATAAAGCCCAGACCAAACCACAGGACCAGGGCCCTGTAGAAAACGGATTCTCAGATCCTAGATGAAGTCATGAGGCATGAGCCCACCACATACAAAGCCACAGTGTTTGTACAGAAGAAGGAAACATCATTGAAAGCCATGCCATTGACTGAGGAACAGCCAACCAAGCTTCAGGCTTTCCCACCTCGAGTTGAGCAGCCTGGTGATACCTTTGACCACAACCTATTCCCTTCATCTCTCAAGCTGAACTGCCCATTTGTACTTTGCCTGTCTTGTATGTAGTATGTGGCTCCATCTCTTTTCTTTCTTCGACACTGTAAGGTAGTTCTGTCCTGTATCACCTCCTCTGGTCCTTAAGGTGGGCTCACTCCATTACTGACTTAGTAAGTTTCAGAATGTGTGAGGCTAATATAGCTTTACTTCCCTGAAAAGCTAGACATCCTGCAGGGATGAAAAGATAGTGCAGCAATATTCACTGAAAGCTGGAAGGTGTCTCACATTTGGAATGTACAAAACCAAGTCCAAACACACACACACACACACACACACACACACACACACACACGGGGGGGGGGGAGGAGGGAAAGAGTGAAAATTATTGAGGTATGACTGATACATCAAGAGCAAAAATATGTAATATGTACAATTTTGAGGAGTTTTGAACACCTTTCAAGGTTTCTCTATGTCTGTGTTTTTTTTGCTGCAGTGAATGACATGAGCTCTATCCTCTTTAGATGATTAGTTATAGTGACAACTTTGGAGTTTTGGTTTCTTTGAAAAACACAGAAATACTATAAGAATATGTTTTCATTAAATTCCAGGTGTGGGGTATGGGGCTGCTTCAGATTGTCCACAGCAGCTGACTATGATTTGCCTCGTGCTCTAGCAGGGGTGTGATCTTGCCAGCTGCAGATAGTTCTAAGGTTGTGTGGTGTTTGGAATTCTGGGGACTTTTCAGAGGGTATATAAATGCTAGCGCCTGGAGAGGCAGTGGGTTGTTAGTTGCTGTTGGTTAAGTAATGGTGTACAAAGAAGAAACAACAAGAAGAAATTGATATCCTGCCAGCAAAGATCAAACTTGCCCCAAGGAACCCAATGCCTCTAATCAGCAGGAAGTAGTCAAACAATAATGTCACCCCTTTAATGACCCCTGACTTTATTTAGGATCTCTTCTCTTTCCCCTCTATCCTTTTTCTCTCTCTTATCCACTGTGAGAGGGTTAAAGGGTGGAGAAGGATGGAAGAAGAAAGAACCCACAAAGGAGCACAGCCAAGCTACAGTTAGTATTAATTACAAACTTAACAAAATTAGAATTACTTGAGACATGGGCCTCTGAGAATTGTCTGTGGGAGATTATCTTAATTATGTTAAGGTAGGAAGACACACCCACTGTGGGTGGTGCCATTCCCTAGGCAGTGGATCTCAGTATGTATAAGAGTAGAGAAAGCAAGCTGGGCACTGACACAGGTGCATTAATTCACTGCTCTCTGCTCTTCACTGTGGGGTGACACCTTGACTTCCCTATAATGATAGATTATAACCCGGAATTGCGAACCAATGAGTTCGTTATCCCTTATGGCTTTCAGCAGAGCATTCTACCACAGCAGCAGCCATGAAACAAAAGACTATTAACCACTCTTTCTGTGTGATGAACAGCATCACCAATTGTAGGCTCACACTGTGTGGACTTCTAGGAAAAATCCATCCAGTGTCACTAAACTGTACTCATCGAAGGGCAGCCCACCCCATGTCCCCCACATCTAGCTGCCACCATAGTGACCTTGCCCTTTCAGATAAAACCAGCTCTTGACATGCTCCTGAACTGGCTCTTCCAGAACTGTCCACTCAGTCACAGGAATCCCACTGCATCATCCACATTCTCTTACCCAAAGATCCCTAGTCCTTTCTTCAAAACACATTGAGAACCACACTGTCATGTCACAGACTTCCAAACTCTGACCTAGTAAGCCATCACTGTCTCTTGCTTAAAGACAGACACTCCTAACTAGTCTCCATTTCTAATCTTGATCCTCCATGACTATTATGCAACACTAAAACCATTCTAGTAACTATGAGTTGGATCACAGTGTCAGCCTCTCCTCAGAGCCCTGCATGAGGGCTTTCCATGTCACATGGTGGAAAAATCCATTCCTCACAACAGCCCACAGGACCTGAGTGGTCCAGCATCCCTCTCCTCCTCCAGAACTCATCTCCTGCTGAGCTTCCCACAGCCAAGCTGGCCTCTTGGTTCTTCCTCATGCAAGGATCACTCATACCAGATGGCCTTTGCACTTACAAAACCTTTTGTCTGGAGTGCCCTTGCCCTAGATATCTGCTCAAGTGGTTTCCTCCCTCCCTTTCCAAAAGTTATGTCCTCAATGACATCTTTGCAAGAGGCCTTTCACCCATCACCTTTTCCTGATACCTTATAGTCATTTCTTTTTCTCCTCAACTCTTAAAAACTTAAAACTACTGGTATGTAATTGTTTTTAGCTTACTTGTTTTACTTACTTCTGGATCCTTTATCAGATAATGGCCCCAGACAGCAGGTAATGCTGTCTGTTCAGGTCACTGATCTAATCTCAGCAATGATGCATAGCAGACGCTCAATGAATTCTTGAGTAAAGAGACTTGGATGAAAGTGTTGTGTGACTCTGCTAACAGTAGGGCAATTAATGTATAAGTTAATTCAGACATAATATTTATATGTTTAAAGAATTCCTTCAGAATGATTCTTTTGGGGTACACTTCTGTCGGGGTACAGAGCCAAAAAAAAGCTTAGCAAGAGTGCTGAGTAGCCTATCCACACATGGTTCAGAGTAAGGGTCAGTTTTCTTCTGGCCATCACTTCTTATTTTTTTTTTTTCCTTCAGACAGGATCTCATGTAGCCCAGGCTGGTAACAAGCTCACTACATAGCTCAGGATGACCTTGTACAAGGTTGATGCTCCTACCTCGGCCTGACAGCTAGGATTACAGACAAGCACCACATGCCCAAATCTCTCTTCCCTTTCCATGAACAAACAGACACAGCACCAAGAGAATCGCTGCTCTGACTCATGCCAAGTTTTGTGGACTGAAAAGGAAGGAGCTGAGACAGTGGATAGGAAATGCATCTTGCATGGGGAAAATTCCAGTTTCCCTTGACTTTAGTGTTTCTTACAGAGAGGAAAACTCCCCACAGGCAAGAGCTGTACTGCCTCAGTTTTACTCTTAGCACTGAGAGTTTAAAAGGGAGGAGTTAGAAGCCCCGACATTAAAATATTTGTGTCTCATGGAAAGCTCCATCCAATCACTGTGAGCCAAAAACTAAGCCACCAGCAATCTGAAGCAGTGATTTTGAGAGCCACCTGTTTGTGATAAAGCCAGAAGCTAACAAAAAAAAACCAAACAAGCAAACAAAACCAAACTGGCTCAATTCAATAAAACAGCAGATCTAATCAGACAGCTTGAACTCTGAAGAAAATTTTAAAATATTTTAAATGAAAAAAATTCATACTATCTATGCTAATTACACCTTTCCCGATCCTTCCCACCCTCTCAACTCCACACCCATTCTTCCTCTCTTTTTAAAAAGCAAATATTTCGTGGTGTGCGGGAGGGAAGGGGCATGTGTAAAGGTCAGAGGACAAGTCGGTGGAATCAGTTCTCTCCTTCCATCCTGTGGGTTCCAAGGATCGAACTTAGGTCCTCAGGCTTGGCAGCAAGTGCCCTTAGCTGCTGAGCCATCTCGCCAGCCCAACTAGCAATTTATGTAGGGAGTGGTATCATAGAGAAGAAATGGAGCTAAAAAGTTTGCCTGCCCAGCAGCAGAGCAGGTGCAGGCAGCCTGGGCGCTACTAGTCACCAGCTGAGGGACCTCAGATAACTTAATCAGCCACATTGAACTTGAGTTTCTTAAACTATAAAACATGGATCTCTAAAGCCAAGAGTTAGTACATGATTAAAAAAAAAAATGATGGCAAAGACCTTCTCAAGAAGTAAAGGATCAAGCATGGAGCGTTACCGCTATCAGACAGAGGGCAAGCAAGCCCTTAGTCTGATCCTAAGAATGGCCGGTAGGTTAATTCCCATGAGTGATCCAATGCTGGAAAGGGCTCCGCTCTCTGGGGAAGCAGCAGGTGATTGGTCCAGGAGCCCTCCCCAAGTCCTGCATGTCCAGCCTCACCCAGGCTCTCAAATGCTCTTGCTCATTGTTTGTTTGTGACCTGACACTTCTTGGTTGCTCAGCACCAGAGAGGGTGGAAGTGTCCCTGATGTCTGTCTGTGTTGCTGGTTTCTATCACTGTATTCCACCCATGCATCCATTCATGCACACATGCATCCAATTTCTCACTCCTTCAGGCTCTCCCCATGCACGCGCTGAGCACTGACATGATGTGGGATGTAGAGCCTTTGAGATTATTCACAGTTGAAGGGTCTATGTGAGAGTGCAAAAGTCACCCACTTAGCCCAATGTGTGCGCATTTGTGATTACCCAGCACCCTTTAGGCCTTGACAAAGTGCATACATTAATACTGTAAGTTTCTACAGTCCTGGTGCTACACTGCATGCTGACTACACAGGCTTGTGTACTGCCACAGTTCCACTCTACAGGGGATGCCACTGTTGCCTCTAATAAACAGGAAAAACAGGGGTGGCAGACACAGGTCACACGGCTTGCACATGGCAGGCCAGGAATCTGAACCAAGCCTTTTATCAAGAATTAAGGCCCACGTCTGCTGTACCCTTTCCACCAAGACTTAAATGTGTGCCAACTTCTTCAATCTGATCTCTGATGCAGTGAAGAGGGGGCTGAAACTACACTACATTAAATGTTGTGGCCAACTGTTTCCAGGTGTGTAGGCAGGAAGCAACTGTCAGAAACTAAAGACAGAGGACTCTAGGTTCTAAGTGAGACTACTTCATGTGCATTTGCTAAGATAAGACCTCCAAGGCCTCCAGAAACATCCCATCACTGCAGAGCCAGAGGAGATGGGACAGCATTTCCACATCTGCATGTTTCCACATCTGCATACATGTTCTCACTTGTCTGTGACAGTGGAAAAGAGGAAGTGTAGACACTGAGATTCTCTTATGAAAGGGGCAGGAGAATCCCCGTGTATATAAGAAGAACACCAGACTCCGAGGAATGGGTCCTGTGTCCAGATACAAGCTGTGTGGCCTCAGACTCCAATTAGACATGAGCTAATTCCTGCATGTCAATAACGAGGAGACAGTGACAAATCTATCTATGTGTATCTTTTGAAGATCAATAATGTACACTGCCATCACTGGTGGTAAGACCAGTCCCCTTCAGTATTTGTGTTTATAAGACAGGGTCTTTCATATTGGATTTGGGGACAAGTATACTGTTGAAAACACTAGTATCATATATGAAAAAAATTCCATCTGTCATCAAGGTGTTGACCTTGTTCCTAAAATCTAACACTGCTCTCGGATTCTGGAGTCTTGGGTGTCATGAGGAGGTTTTTCCCGTCTGCTGCTCTCCAGCAGACCTCGGAGTTTTCTCTGCTTTCCTCTCCGTTGTACCTCAAAGCTTTCTATCACTACACTGTAGGGCTGGGGACCCTGGAGTCTGTGAGCACAGATGGGAACCAAATCATTGCAATGTTTCAGGCCCAGAGCTGGTGCTGGATGGGGGGCCACAGAGAAAGGTTCTGGGCTCTACCCATATAAATGTGTTGACAGCAATAAGGACAAGTTCCTGACCAAAAACATCCAAGCAGGGCCACTAACCACTGTGCTTGAGTGACCCTCCAAGATCATAGTTATTTGATCCATCACTGATTAAGTTCTTTCTATGAACGAAGTAAGCTCTAAGTATGCAAGAATGAGTAACCTAATGTCCTACATCCTCAGTCAGAATTCTAGGGTTCAAGCAGGGGAGACAGACAGACAGACAGAGCAAGCAATTACAAAACTTTGCAGTAAATATAAAAATGAAGAAATCAAAGCTGGGTGTAGTGGCACACACCTTTGATCCCAGCATTCAAGAGGTAGACAGGAGGATCCCTGAGTTCGAGGCTAGCCTGATCTACACAGAGTTCCAAGATAGCCAGGGTTACGCAGAGAAACCCTGTTTCAGAAGGAAAGGGAAAAGGAGGAGGAGAAGAAAAAAGGTGGAGGCAGGAGAATGGTGAACTTGCGGATAGCCTGGACTACACGGCAAGACCCTGTGGAGGTTGGGAGATGGAGATTAGCGGAGGAGAGCCTAGAATGTGGTCCTAGCTTAGGGGGAGGATCTACTCCATTGAGAGTACTTTGGGGAGAAGTTATTCCAGCAAAGATGTGGGTTGGGATGGGAAAAGGTGAAAGGTCAGGGTTTATAGGAACTGTGTAAGAAAGGCACTCCTGCAGACCATAATGCCAGCCTTGCAACATTCCCATGGGGTGTGGTGACAAGACAGAGCCTGGCCAGGAACTAGGATCCCCAACACCCAAAGACTCTTGTAAATCAAAGTGCTGGGCCTGCTGCTTGAACTTTGTCCCCAAGGTGTTGCTATTCAACACCTCAAAGGTTTTAAGCACTGGCGGCCACATTTCTGCATCTTCCATTCAGAAGCCTTCTCCAGGGAAAACTGCAGGCTGCCTGAGAGCTGCCCAGTTGGGCTGGGTGCCATCCTGCCTGACTCATTGTCCAGTGTTGGGCTCCCTGTCTGCCTCCTGGACCTCTTGATCACGCTGACCTCATAAGGTGATGCAGGCACAAAAGGACTGGCAATAGAAACTTCTTGGAAGCATCTAGAAGTGCACAGAGCCCTGTTTAGGCATTGGCTGAGAGACTGGTGTTGAAACCGAAGCTGGGACAGCCTGCCACCGTGGCTCCAGAGACCACCCACATTTCTGTCTCTTCCCCTTCCTTCCCTCCTCTTCCTCTCCCCTCCCTTCAGTGTTCTTTGAATCCCCTTGCTGACTTCAAGGTAGGGTACTGTGGGGCCCACCATCTTGCAGGGAAAAGCAGCCTCAGTACTCAACCTTGGCAACTCTCCAAGGGCATGGGATGCTGAACTTATTTGTTCAAAACAGTCTCATGTAGCCCAGGCTGGCCTAGAACTCACTGTGCAGCCTAAGGATGACCTTGACATTCTGATCTGAGTGCTGGAACTATATGGGTGATCCCCATTTTATGCAGTAAAAAAATATATATATAGCTAGGTGCATGCCAGGCAAACACTCTACCCTCTGAACCACAGCCCATTCCTCCAGTACTTTTCAGAAGTCAGGACATCTCACAGTTCCAGCTGCCCTTTGGAACTTTTCCCTTCAGCTCTTCCCCCCACACCCCACCTCTCAGCCTCACCCCATTACTCCACCCAGGGTCTCCACAGCCTCACTGTCAAACCCTGTTCCTTAGGACTCCCTTAATGACAGGCCTGAGACTCTGCCTAAGTCTTCTCAGATGACTCCTTTACCTGCTCCTCCCTCCCATGATCCCTTTTATTCTGAGTCCTTGGGTTCCCCAGCTCATAATCCAGTATTCGTTTACCTGCCCCACTCATTCCCAAGCAATGATCCAAGAATCTGCCACGCCCATCCCACACAATACCAGTCTGAAATTCCTTCTTCCTCTCCCTCCTGAACCCTGCTAATTCTTCCATACTGAGAACACAGGCCAAGAAGAGCCTAAGCTTTCCCCTATCACCTTACCAACAGATTCAATCTAACAGGACCTTGGTTAAATTATGTGTTTTGTGAGCATCACAACAGCAGCTAGTACTTATGGGTCTCTGGAGAACTTCACATATAGTAACTCATTTAACCCCCACAACCACCCTAAGTCGTCCTGGAGCCCACACCAGTCAACAGGGTCAACAGCTAGTCTAGAGGAAGCAGGATTTGAATGCACACGGGGAGGCAGCAGGTAGTCACCAGGTGTATTCAGAATTCTCATGACTTCACCCAGGGTGTAATGGTCTCCGCTAGACGCTAATGAACTTAGTGAGAATGAACTTGGTTGGTGCATTCTTTCTAGACCCGGGAAACATAAAGAACTTCTAGGGCACACTGGGGAAAAGTAAATTTAGATCGGCATTTGCACAAGCTAATAACTCTTTCTACTGGCCTGAGCTCAAAGGTCCCTACAGCAGGCCGCTGGATATGGAAGGATGTACAAAGGTAATATTGGTGCAGACTGCCTGAAACCTGCCAGGCCAATAGTAGCTGGAAAATATGACCGAGGTACAACCCCCTTTCAGGCAGACACCTGAAAGCCAGAAGTATTGGTGGCCGGCAGGAACCAAAAGCTGTGGGGCTCACAGAACTGGAAGGCGGCGGAGAGGTCAAGAGGGACCGGTCAGGGTGTCTTACTGAAGAAACCAGACAGAGGAGAGCCGGTCAGCAGGTTCTGCATGGTCCATAGAAGCCTTTCTCTGTGTTTGATCCCTACCACCAGACAGACCCAACACTGTGAAAGGTGACTTGATTGCAATGGTCTGATAATCTACAGATACAAAGAGTCAGGAAAAACTGGTTTGTCCTTTCTGCCTGGGTAATACCCCACTGAGCTTCTCAAAGTCCTTGCACTGTCAGAAGCTTTCCCCTAGCAGAAAGGGCAGTGATTTTCTAGCCTCAAGACCAGCTCACTCATCAAACCAGCTGGGTGGTCTTCTGCAAGCTCCTTCACTCTCCTTGCCTGGAGCTGCTCCCTGTAAAATGGGATGAACTTGCTCACCGCCCGAACGTTGCTGAGGGGACGTGGGTGAGCCTGGGAAGCTTGTGCTTCCCGCCGATCTGCCAGGTCTCGGTCACCAAGGTCTGTCTCTCAGTCCATGTTCTCTCCTACCCAGGAAACCAACCAGACACTGCAGACGTCTGCGCCCAAGAGGAGGGAGGGCCATCTCTCCAGGGAACCTCCCGCCCCTACGGCTTAAGTGGAGACTCCCACCGAGACAAGGCAGGCTGCAACTGGGGAGGGGGGAGACTCTGGGGTGGATCTGAACCTCAGATGCCCGTCCGCCGGAGCCCTGCTTACCTGCGGCTCCAGCAGCCCGCGCTGCTCGGCACTGCGGGACGCGGGGCGCGCAGCGCGAAACGCGGAGAACACGGGGATGCGGTGGCCCGGGCTGTACAGAGTGGCGAAGCGCTCAGAGCCCGCGAAGCGTTGACAGATCCTCACGTGCGCCTCGGTCCCCAGCCCGGCGGGCGGGGTCCCCGCGTAGAAGAAGCGGTCGCACTCGCCGAAGCCCGCTTGCTGCGGGAGCAGCAGCCGGGCCTGCAGCAGCCCCGCCAGGGCCAGGAGGCCGCCCAGCACCAGCCAGCGCGCACAGCCCATGGCGGCCTCTGCGCGGTCAGCCGCCGCGGGAGCAGGGAAGTCCGCGGTGCGCCGCTTCGGCGGGGCGGCTCCGGGCCAAGGCCGCGCCCCTTCTCCGCCTCCACCCCGAAGATGGCTGCAGCGCTGGGCCGCGGCTTTCTGCTGCTGCACCCGCCCCTGGAGACCGGACACCTGCCGCGGCGCTGCTGTGTGCCAGACCTCCCCCTCCGCGCTGGACTGGCTTAGCCCAAGGGACGGTCCCCAGGGCTGGCGCTGAGAAGTCGGACCTCGCGTGCACCAGGTTCCTCCGGGATGCACAGGGGCGGGAGATGTCTGCAGAGACAGTGCCTGCCCTTCCGCATCATCAGACCCTAGTTAAGAAACCCGATTAAAGCCAGTAGTGTTGGTAGAGGCTGGAGCGGGGGGGGGGGGGGGATCCGTAATTCATAGCTAAACAGGACTCTGTAAGACCATGCTTCAAATATAAATAAATAAATAAATAAATAATAAAGGAAGTTCTTAGGCAGACAGCACAGCCCCCCGCTGTGGTTCACTTGGTTTGAGGGTTAGACATCAAACCGAAACTCAGAAGGGAACGACAGCCAACACCCATCCCATCTCTTACATGCCTTCCACACCCCCACTTCCAGTTAGTACAGTGATGACCAACAAGAGCAGGGTCTCTGTTTGGTGTGCTTATTATTTAATTAAAAAACGAAAAACCAGGCTCTTTACGGAATCTCTGAAAACCCAGTATTAATCCACTGTGACTCCTACAAGACTTTAGGATACAGGGAAAGAAATTGGCCTGAAAAGATGGTATCTGAACTGACACCCAGAGGAAGCCAGCCCCAAGCTAGACTTTCCCAGAAGGGAAAAGAATGTGGGAGGAACTTGAGGCAGGTTGGTGGAATAAAGAGCAGAGGAATCTGGCTGGGATGTGAGCAGAGGGCTTGTTTGTCTAGTATGTAAGAAGCCCCAGGTCCCACCCCCAGTACAGTATATAGCTGTGGTGGTGTGCGCCTGTCATTCCAGCCATAAGTAAGTAGAGGCAGAGGGACCAGGAGCTCAAAGGCAGGATGGGATTATTGGACCCTGTCTCAAAATGAAGTAATTAATCAATTAATTTAATTTACTTTTACAATGACTTAAATGTTTTCTCTGAGCCACTAATGGATTATAAGCTGAGGTTTGGAAACAATTATATACATTAGGTTAGGGAACCAAGAGAGTGACTCAAGCCGGGCAGTGGTAGCGCACGCCTTTAATTCCAGCACTCGTGAGGCAGAGGCAGGCGGATTTCTGAGTTCGAGGCCAGCCTGGTCTACAGAGTGAGTTCCAGGACAGGCAGGGCTAACAGAGAAACTCTGTCTAGAAAAACCATAAAAAAAAAAAAAAGAAGAAGAAGAAGAAGAAGAACAAGAAAAAGAAAGGTGATTCAGGCTTGTAATCCCAGCACTAGAGAGCAGGGGCCAGGAAAACAGAATTTAAGACCAGCCTGGGCTACATATCAAGACCCTGTCTCAAAAAACAAACAAGTGAACAAACAAAATAAATAAAACATATCACTGAAAGCTTGGGTCTTTCTATCATGTTTCCGAGCAGAGACTCATGTACTGGAGTGGTCCAGAAGGAACGAAAAGCAAAATCAGACCGGGGAGATGCTTAGTGGTCACAGTGACTGCCATGCAAACTTGCAGTAGGGGTTCAGATACAAGCAAGAGATTCTGTTGAGTTTAAACCTGAGTTGGAGGAGGAGGAGGAGGAGGAGGAGGAGGAGGAGCAAGGTGGCAAAGACTTGTAATCTCATGCTGGGGAAGCAGAGAAGGTAAGTTAAGTTCCTGGGCCTTGAAGATCAGCCTAGCCTACTTGGTGAGTGTCAGGCCAGTGAGAGCCACTGTGGAGAGACTAACTCAAGCTGTGTACATATCTCTGCCCCACTACCTCATCCTTGTAGAAGGCTTCAGTTTTATCTCAGCCTCCCGTGAGTTGCTGTCAGATATAAATAACAGCTAATGTTGGTAATTGTGTCCGCTTGACTTCCTTGTGCTCATGGCAAAAGACACTGTTTTTGTTTTTGGTTGCTTACCTTCCAAGGATAAAATTATAAGTTTGAATTTGCTTTTGAAAAATTAAAAATGTCCTTATCCCAAGATTCCAAGGGAAAAAACTTGCAGGATGGGAAGGCTTAGAGCTAATTCAGATATTTGCTGAATGCTCCTTCCAGGGGAAGGCTGTCTTAGCAGCATATAAGAATATTCAGGAATGCTCAGCAGTCTGTTCCTGCTGTTTTTGCCTGGTCACCCTGAGTCTCTCCTTTGCCATTGACTCTTTGCTCACAGGGAAGACAGCTTTGGCCCGGGTTCTCTTACGCCTCTCTACTCACAGCCATCTTAGACAGCCTTAATACCTGTCCAGAGCTTCTGGCTGAGGCCTGGGGAAGAGACAGTGGCTGATGTCAAAGACAATGACATTAATGTACACTTCTGTGGTTTGAGTTTCTACCCCAAGTTATTTGCAAAGATGAGCTTTCCTTGTCCCCATACCCTGACATTACACCCTACCACCACATGAGTGAGCCAGGCCCTTATCTGTCAAGGTGGATTTTATTCCCTCTTCTCTCCTACTCTCCTTTGCGGATGGGAGGACTGTCATTCTACTCTCCAGTCACTCTTCCTGTGCCTTCAGGTAAAGCCAGCCCCATACTGATCATAGGACCACTGAAGCCTGCCCCTCTCTCAGATCTCCTCTCTGACCTCTCCCGCCTTGCCTTATGCCCTAAGAGCTGTTGAGTTTCTTGCAGCACTACACACGTGACACATTGCACTGGACCTTGAGCCTCTGCATCAGGAAGTTCTCTCTCCCTGTGGCTAGCTTTTCCCTGCAGCCTGCCCTACCTCACACCTTCAAGCCAGTCACCTTCCTAACAAGCTCGCTCATACTTAGTCTGTCCCAGCTTGAAGTGAAATCCCCTTCCATGTATACCTACTAAGCACAGCATTTCTTCTTCCACCTGTGTCATAACTCCCTACACCCTTAGATATTGTGGTGATTTAAATAGGGATGGCCCCCACAGACTCGTATGTATAAATGCTTGGCCCATAGAGAGTGGCACTATTAGAAAGTGTGGCCTTGCTGGAGGGAAGTGCACCACTATAGAGGCAGACTTTGAGGTCATATATGCTCAAGCTACACCCACTGAGGGACAGTCTTCTGCTGCCTGCTGATCAAGGTGTAGGACTCTCAGCTCCTCCAACAGCATTTCTGTCTGCCATGCTCCCTGCTATGATGAACTATACTTCTCAAAGGTAAGGTAGCCCCAATTAAGTGTTTTCTTTTGTAAGAGTTTCTGTGGTCATGGTGTCTCTTCACAGCAATGAAACCGTAACTAAGACAGATCTGAACTATGTGCTTGTTTTAAAGGAGGGGGAGGGGAGGAAGAAGGAAGACTCATTTTCCTATAACATTTCATTTAGACTTTATTGCTCCAGTCCGTTTGTTCCCAGAATGCCTCTTTTCCTGTTTATGTGTATGATTGTTTGCCTGTGTGTGGTATGTGATGCACTTGTGAGCCTGGTGCCAGTGGAGACCATCCGAGGCAGTTGAATCCTCAGAACTGGAGTTATAGACAATTGGGAGCCCTCATGGGGGTGCACCTGGCCTTCAATCTTAGAAAATTTCTTCTTTAAAAAAGACATAATTCACTTTATTTATTTATTATTTATTTATTTGTATTTAAAGAAAAAAAAATCTGTATGTGGTAGCCACAGCTGAAGCTTGGGTCCTCTGGACAGAGACTCCAGTATGGATTTTCACAAGATGGTCAGTGAATTCTTGGTAAGGAGAACTGGTAAACACAATCTCTTTCCAGAGGTCGGGGGTCAAGTAGCTGCAGGTCTTGCAGATGACATCAAAAGTGGCCTTGGCAAAGTTGTCCAGGGTGGCAGTGCAGCCACAGTAGCTTCTTGACCACAGTAGCAGAGACTGTGCCAGTGCCTCTGGGGGCAGGGATGAGACACACCAGCACAGAACCACAGCGCCCTGTCACCTTGCATGGAACAGTGTGGGGCTTTCTAGTAACCTCTCCACACAGGGATAATGGCAATGGCTAACTTTTTGGAGCACTTAACACCAAGACCAACATGACCATTGAAGTCCCCACTAGCAACAAAAGCCTTGAACCTTGTCCACTAGCCAGTTGGAGTCTGCTTCTGCACTGGCAGGATCTTTAGAACCTTATCTTTTTGGGATGCGTCCAGGAAAAAGTCAATAATCTCATATTATTGACTCCTTAATGGTTCAAGAGAATGGGTAGATCTCCTCTAGGGCTTTGATCATCATGTCCTTGACCTGGAACCCAGCTTGGTGATAGGGATACACTCCTTGTCTTTGGTTTTACCTCCATGATCCCAGGGCCTTGACCCCAACCACAACCTCAACCACGACTTTAGGCCCCTAAGACTGCTGCCAAATCCTCTATAGAAGCCATGGTGGCCTCAGGGCCCTCCCTCCTGCTCTGTGATGTCATTTGCCATTTTGTTGTTTGCTTGTTTTCCCAAAGAAGAGGCCAGAAAATTTCTTAAATACCCACTGTGAGCCAGTGGCTGCACTAGCTGCTGGGTGTTCAGAGAAAGAAGAACTTTATTTGGTTCCCACTCTCCTGTGTAGACTCATTCCAACACCTTTAAGGGTCAAATGGACACCTAGAAGAGAAAGACTAAGTCAGGGATGGTCCAGAAGCTTCTGCCTGAGACCAGGAAGAGCATGGCATGAAGACTTCACAAAGCCATCAGGTTCTGAACCATTGATTGTATGCAAGGTCAGAGGATGCCAACCTCCAGTCATAGGAGTTGAGATGTGTCAAGAAACACAGACAAGCAAACCTATTTGTATGTAGTGGTGCAGCGGACTGACTAGGTAGAGAATAGGAGTGGTGGGAACTAGTGTAGGCTAGATGTGTTAGAACCGAGCTGTAACTAGAATAGGCAGTCGTTTCTAGGTCCCTGAGGCTGTGTCTTTGGCTCTCCTCTCTGTAGAGTCTCTATCATTAAAGAGCATCGACACAATGAGGAAGTTAACCTAACTTGAGTTGGAGATGCTAGGAAGCTAAGAAGCAATTCTCTTTGGAGTTAGACTTCACTCTTTCTCTGCCTGATAATGACGGATAGATGAGACAATGGGAGAATGGCAGTCATTGGTAGGATCACTTATAGGTGAAAGACAAGACTGAAGAAGACTGTTAGCTTCGATGTAGAAGAGGACATAGGGTCTTGATCACCTGTGGGTAGAGATGTCATTTTCTATAAAGTTGAACTTTGAATAATGTTCAAAAGTAATACTGGGTGGTATTTGCTTGAGTACAGAGACTCGGGCTTACAAGATGACAACGTTATTGATACCTGTTTCACAACAACTTACTCTTCACACTTGGAAATAGCTAGGATGGCAAATTCCAAATTTATATCACACTAAAAAAAGTTGAAATATGTAGTACTAGGAAACTTCGGATCTCATAGGCGAGCGTGTGTGTGCACACAGCTCCTTCTGTTCGGGATTGGTTCGAGTGCTTTGTCTTATTTCGGCTCCCAAAAGCTGCACTTCCAGACCCCAGGGTCCCTCCCCCAGTTGGCTTCCATAGATAATAAAGAATTGCCATAAAGCTAATGGCCAGGCTGGGAGACAGGGCGGGACTTTTAGATTGCCTGGGCAAGGACGGAGGGAGGGGAGAAAGAGGAGAATCGCCAGAGGGAGAAGGATCAGATTTAAGAGTTCTTGAGTGAAAGCATCCAGCAATGCAGGTGGAAAGGAAATGAGGTCCTATGGGGGGTGAGGGGGCTGCTGTCCAGAAGGTAACTGGGCAGCAAAGATAAAGATATAGATTTAGATTTAGAAGGGGGCAAGTGTGTGCTAGCCACAGGGAGGTTTAAAAGTACCCAGCCAGATCAGAATAAGCCGCCATGTGTGTCTTTCGTTTGTGAATCCAGAGAGCTTTCCGGCAGGTGCAGCACACGCATGCGCAATCCGCAATCAGCTGGGCGCCAAAGCAGTTTAACTAATTCACTCCTACACCCTTCTCTTCTCACCCTTCCCATGAGCCTGCAGTAAAAGTAACCATCAGAAAATGGCTGAGTACTTCAGGGATGTTCAGCTGGCTTTGACTTTTAAAAGTAAAGGACTGGGAGATCAAAAAAAAAATTGCTTGCCTCGCAAGTAGGAAGACCTAAATTCGATCCCTAGACAACACGGTCTGTGTAGGGCACGCTTGTAATCTCGGTGCCATAAGGTAAAACAAGAGGATCCCAGGGGTTCGCTGGTCAGGCAGTCTGGACTGATTAGGAAACTCCAGGCCAAGGAGAGATCTGATGTCAAAGGAGATGATGCCTGAGTACAGGCCAGGTTCTCTTTCAGCCTTCACATGCACTGTCACACTTAGGCACCTGCACTCACATGGATGAAAATCAAATAATATGGAACACTCCTGAGGTGTGTAACTTGCACTAAATTCGGCAAGTAAATACTGTAAGAAAGCCCTCAATAGCATTTTCTTCCTGTTGCCCTGTGTGGCTCCAATGCCCTTGCTCACTTCTCCCATACAGTATATGACAGAAACTTTGATGCAGCATTGAGACCCAAAGCCATGTATCCAGATTGGGATAAATGGCTTGGTTTCCTCTAACTGAAGGCTATTAATATCATGCAGTCACCGGAAACCATCTGCTCAGAGGAATAAGAGGCTGGTGTCCTACCTGAGCATGCTCCCACACCCTTCAAATGAAATTAAGGCTTTTCCCTCTGAATACCAGTAGGAACATGGGAAAAAAGTCTATTCATTTAATGCCAGGCTCAATTACCATAACTGTGGACATGGTGAATAAAACGTGAATCTTATACGGCAGTTGTCTAGGGCTTTCATTTAATTTAAGAGAGTCTAAATTCAGTTTATAAGATGTCTGACTGGAGGATTTACACTAATCACTTAATTCCAAATCAGTATAAAACCATTGATGTTGCTGGAGAGACACTAGCTGTTTTTTCAGAGGACCAGGGTTCCGGTCCTAATACCCACATGGCCAATTACAAACATCTATAACTCCAGACCTGGGGTCTCTGATACCCTCTTCTGGTCTCCAAGGATAATGCACTGCACACTCATGGTGTACAGACAGACATGCAGTCAAAACACCCATACACATAAAAATAAACAAATACTTTTTAAAGATGTGGGGGTGTGTATTTATGATTCCAGCATTCAGGGAAGTCAGGATAAGAGCTGGAAGCCAACTTAGGCTGTGAGGAAGACACTGCCTCAAGAGAATCAAAGGCAGACTCCCTTCCAACACTGTCTCCCAGAGCAGAGCTGCAATCCACTTGTGTTGACCACATATTGAGCAGCACTGTGTTGGTACCTGAGTCATGTGAGCAGGAAATAGCAACAATTTTAACACCATCAGCAAGTGGCTCTCCATGGGAAGTCACAGATACAATGTATCTCCAGTCACAGATACAGGGCTGTGACTGATACAGATATGTGACAGATACAGATTCTCCGCAGTGATCAGTGTTAACTCCCACACTTGCCAGGCCAGTACAGTTTCATTGAAGAAATAGACTTTTGGGGGTGTTAAGATACGCTTTTAGGTGCCCTCAAAGAGGGAGATAAAAGCAGTGTGAGAGCCGAGCAGGAGGTGTTCATAGCTGGCAACCTCCTCTGACATGGAAGGCCTTGTCATTGGAAATGAAAAGGATGACAGAGTCAGCACAGGAGCCAAGCCCAGTGAAGTAGCTAGCCTTGCTCCCTGATTCTCCAGGGTCCAGCAGTGACAAGATACTGTCATTTCCACCACAGACCTATGTTCTACTACATGTGCTCACATAAACTTCTCCACCATTGGTTATTCCTGGTCCCTTCTCCCAAGAGTTTCACCTACATTTCCAATAACATCCACACTATGAACTCAATTTCCAGTCTTCTGGAGTCTGCCCCCTCCCCTTGCCCAGTACAGCATGAGCCCTGCTCCTAGCAGTAAGAGTTGTTGTTAACATTGCCAGGCATCTGAACCCTGTGTCTTTGGGTTTTTAATTTGCACTGCATGTACCCAGCACCCAACAATGAGGGCATCTGTTACAAATCTATTATTAGGAACAAATGCCAGCCACATCATCTTGTACAAAGAGAATATTGAGAGAGAAACATTTGGTCACTCGCAGACACATGGCAGCCTAAAACAAGGAGCTTTGTCCAATGCTGGGACGCTAGGTGACACAGGGGTAGGGAGATCTAGGGTTTGGGGGAGGAGCTATGCAGAAGAGAAAACAATGTAACTTCCCGAATACCCTTCTGTTGCCACTCCTGGGAAATGGATACATTCTGTATATCTCCTGCAAAGTCTGGCTGCTTGTCGGGGAGAGAGGACCAAAAGGACTCTTGAAGAACACTCAGGGAACTTGGGTGGGGTACAGAGTCAGATGGACATGCTTGGGGCTTGGTTCATGAAAGGTGAACTTTTGGCAAGGATCTACCAAGCCAGAAATCACAGACCAAGTTAAGTGACCACTAAGTTTTTGGCCACACAGCTCAGAACACTCCAGGAATCTTGTCTGTTCTACCAGCCCAAGCAGAGCAAGATTACTTAGGTTAGTTGCTGGGCTCTGGGGGAATTTTTCCAACCTGAACAGACTATGTATATCTCGGGATCAATGGACCAACTCTGGCCTCTGAAAACCTGTGGGGCTTTTAGGATGTTTTAATTTGGGCTGGAGAGATGGCTCATCGGTTAAGAGCACTGACAGCTCTTCTAGAGGTCCTGAGTTCAGTTCCCAGCAACCACATGGTGGCTCACAACCATCTGTAATGGGATCTGATGCCCTCTTCTGGTGTGTCTGAAGACAGCTACAGTGTACTTACCTATAATAAAAGATGTTTTAATTAGCTGCTGACATTGAAAACCCCAAATATTTTTCATAAACTTCCAAGTTTCTAACTTCTAAAGTTCAGAAAATGACAACTACATGAACATCATTCTCTGAAAACACCTGTCAGATGCCTCCTCTCTGGACCCTCGGACAAGTGGACAGGGACAGAAGCAAGGGAAGACCCTTAGTTGAGGAAATATGTACTTCCATCGATGAACAGTGAAGGTCAACAGGCAAATTTGAGTGACAGAAAGACAGAGAGAGAGAGAGAGAGAGAGAGAGAGAGAGAGAAAGAGAGAGAGAGAGAGAGAGAGAGAGAGAGAGCCTTCTCAGTGTCTAGTTGGCTGGAATGGTGTGGGTGGGGAGAAAAATGTGCCTTCCAGTGTCCTGTTGTACTTCTTTCTTTGGGGACTTTAACAAGCAGCAAACCAAACTGAATCTCAATCACAGTTGAAGAAAAGAAACTCCCATGTACCCCTGAGGCTGAACTCCTCACAAACTAAATGGAGGATCTTAGCCTTGACCAAGAATTTACAAGACCGTGCCACCCATGGAGGTTTTAAACTTTTGTTCTCCAGCTAACACTTGGAGTTGGGGAAAGGAACCAGAGATATGGGCAGGGTCCAAATGTGATCCCAATGGGGACCTCTAGGGGGCTCCATCCTAGTTGAAGATCTAGCACTCACTAGGGCAGCAACTCTCACATGAGCTTACCCCAACTCACATGGGGATCTAGGTAGACATACAGACTATGAAATGCTTCATTTCCACAAAGCTTGGAGGGGATCTGGGGAGAGGGTGGAGTCCCAGAGCCTTTGTGTGCTCCAGGCACTGGGCTTGATCCTTAGCATAGCGAGAAACACACAGATGGGAAGCAGAGCCCACACTTTTAAGTATCAAAAGCTTCAGCCTCCCTCTTGCCAAGGTTGTCAGCACAGAATGATGTATCAAGTTCTGCCCGTAACCCCCATGTCTTCAAATAACAAAATAGCACTAACAGGGATGGCAAGATGGTCCAGAGGGGAAACACACCAGCCATGAAAGCCCATCAGAGTTCAGTCACTGGAACCCACAGTGGAAGAAGAGAAGGGACTCTCCACAGTTGTTGTCTGGTATCCACATGCCTACACACACACACACACCACACATACACATGTATCACACCACACATATCACACATACACCACACACACACACACACACACATCATACATACACATATCACACACACACACACACCACACATACAAACAAACAGTAAATAATGAAAGCAGTAATTATCAACAAGAAGCAACCAGAGATAATGGAGGGATGGAGCATGATGGAGCACACCTTTAATCCCACCATTTGGACGCAGAAGCAATCAGAGCTCTGAGAGTTCCATGTCTGCCTGGAACATAGTAAGATCTTGTCGTCGTCGTCATCATCATCATCATCATCATCATCATCATCATCATTATCAATACTAAGGGTTAATGTCTGGAAAGGGGGCACCATGATGGAGCTTCAATGTTTATCGTCTATCATAAGGTAGAACTCTCAGGTGACAAAAGTCTTTAAGGGTCTTCTATACTTCTGTAAGTAAGCTCAATAAACTCATTGTTTTAAGCTGGGCCTGAGAAGAACCCTTACTTGTTCTGGTATTGGTGGCCTAAATGAAGTGAACAGACAGACATAAGGTAGCAAAATCCACCTTGTAGAGGAGACCTGAACATAGAGGGCCAAGAGGGCCTGGAGCCAAGATGTACTCCTCAAAGCCATGTAGGCCTCATCTCTGAATGGCTCACTAAGCTGTGACCTCATCAGTGGATTAGGTCATCTGTGTTGCTAGATGTGTCACCTCTCAGTACTGCTGAGCACCGGTGCCGAGCATCAACGCCTGAGCCTGTATAAGGCTCTTGTCTTAGTCCCCTAACCCCCATAGGGCCCTCATTGCCCTGATTGATGCATCTCGTTTCAGTTTAGAAAGAGGAAGACATCAAGGCTGCACTGTCCATAAGTACAGACAAGCTGCTTAAGTGCCCTGTGCATGCTGCGAGTACAGTGCTCCATCTTTCCTGGAGTTATAGTTTCCACTGGTCTTGCTGTATGGACTGAGCTCTTGGGAGAGGGAAGAGAATGACAGACATTGTCTTCATTAGAGTTTCATTGCTGTGAAGGGACAACAACCATGGCATCTCTCTCTCTCTCAAAGGTTTATTTATTTACTTTATTTATGTGAGTACACTATCTCTATCTTCTGACACACCAGAAGAGGACATAAGATCTCATTACAGATGGTTGTGAGCCACCATGTGGTTGCTGGGAATTGAACTCAGGACCTCTAGAAGAGCTGTCAGTGCTCTTAACCGATGAGCCATTTCTCCAGCTCCCATAGCAACTCTTATAAAGGACAACATTTAATTGGGGCTGGCTTACAGTTCAGAGGTGTAGGACATTATCACCATGGCAGGAAGCATGGTGACCTGGAGGCAGACTTGGTGCAAGGCAGTGAGCTGAGAGTTCTACATCCCAATCAACAGGCAGCAGGAAGTGACTGAAACACACTTCCACTGGCAAGGCCACACCTACTCCAACAAGGCCACACCTCCTAATAGTGCCACTCTCTATGATATCAGGAACCATTTGCCTGCTTCTCTGAAGCAGAAACAATAGCCTGCCCCCTGCCAGGCAGAGTCAAGGCAGGTCAGGGTGTGTTGGTAGATTTCCCTGCCTGCTGAGGCGTGGAACGATAAGATGAGGTGCACTTGAGGTTCAAGGCAAGGAACAGAAGATTCTGTTTACCTTGGTGTAAGAAATAGGAAGGCTTTGGGGTGAGAATAAATGTCTTGTGTGTGTTTTAGCAATAGTGTTTGTGTTAGCTTGTGGCTTTGCTTCCCACGGTACTTTTACAGTGTAAAAGGGACATGAGGAATACACTCGGGGCTGGCGTGATACTGACCTGCAGCCCTCCCTCCCATGTCTGTCTCCTGCATCCTTTTTTCCATCTTTCCTATAACCATCCTCACCTGCATCCTTTTTTCCATCTTTCCTATAACCATCCTCACCTGCATCCTTTTTTCCATCTATCCTATAACCATCCTCACCCCCACCCCCTCGGAGAACTGTTCGACTTTGTACTGGCTGGACCAGTACACCACGGGCCAGTAGGGGCCATTTTCTTTCAAACCACCACAGATACAAAACCGTAGGCAAGGTTCTTGACACATTGCTGACACTGTGCCCTGTTCTTTTCCTCTCATCTTAGCTTCTCCATGAGTACCCAGTATGAACTTTAGATGAGTATTTTGCTGGACATCTCTTCTGAAACATCAATAGTAAAATATTGTCTTGATAGTATAAACCACAAACTGACTTTTTTGTCTCTGGAGGCTGGGAAGTCCTCCATGGGGGTCCCAGCATAATCCATGTCTTGGTGAAAACAATTAACAGACAGTTCCTTCTTTCCTTCCTCCCTTCCTTCCAAATAGTTGTCTTGTTTTTTATTTTATCCTGAAATAATTTAAGTTTATAAAGAATTGTAACAATAATATAAATAATTCCTGTGTGTTACTTACCAGGGTTTGGTTGGTTGGTTTTGTTTATTTTTGAGACAGTGTTTCACTATGAAGTCTTAGTTGTCCTGGAACGCACTGTGTAGACCAGACTTGAACTCACTGAGATCTGTTTGTCTCTACCTCTAGAGCACTGAGATTAAAAGTGTGTGCCACCATGCCTGGCCTGAAGACACATTTCTTTAAGGTCTTAAACCCAGCAGCTTGGGGAGACCCCAGGAATCACAGGGACTTTTTAGCAGTGGCTGTAGTCGTAGTGAAGCTACCGACGACCTTGTCTGTGTCTTCATCTAAGGCGACTGACTCCAGTGTTCCACCTGAGCCACAGCAGAGTGACCAGCATGTAAGGAGTAGCTAATACACGGCAAGTAGGGCACTGAACATGAGAAATGATCGTTAGAACTCTTCAAGCTACTTCCGTCTGCTGATCAAGACCATGATGTCTTTTCTTTTTAATGTGTATGGATACTTTGCTTGCATGTCTGTTCACTCTTAGCTTCCTGAGCCACCACCCCAGCCACCCCCACCCCCAGTTTTTTATTTTAAAAGGTAGTTCATGTGACACATTTAGCTTAGCTGTTTCTTATGATGCTGGCCTTGTTTTCATTTGTTTTAATAGTTTCCAGCTGATTCCATCAGCTATACTCACTGAGTCTTCAACATACAGAATAAAAAGTGAGAAAGATAATAACCTGCCATGTTAATCATATTTTGGACATGAAGTAAACTTTGAAAACAACAGGGCAGTGGTTCTCAGCCTTCCTAACGTTGCGACCCTATAATACAGTTCCTCAGGTTCCGGGACCCCTAACCATGAATCCATTTTCATTGTTCTTCATAACTGTAGTTTTGCTACTATTGTGAATCATAATGTAAACATCCGTGTTTTCTTAGGTCACCCCTATTAAAGGGTAGGTCAACCACCTTAAAGGGGTCACAACCCTCAAGTTGAGAACAACTACAATGGGGTAACTCAATGACTATTTGTAAGAATAGTCAAGATGATGTCACCCCTGAAGGCCAGGAGAGAACACTTGCATTTAAGAGGTTTCTTGGGTGGGAGAAGTGAATGCTGTAGACCCCTGATGGCCACATAATTGGATCCTGAGAACTTTGCAAAGTGTTCATTCTAGAACTTTCCAAAGATTTCCAAAATATCCCGAGTATCTTCACAAGAAGAATGAGGAAAGGGAAGCTACTTGAGGGGCAGTGCAGAGAGGAGGGAAAGCAGTTTTGCTGGGATAGTGATGCAGAGACAGGTTGGTGAGAGAGAGAGGGGGGGGGAGGGAGAGAGAGAGGGGGGGAGGGAGAGAGAGAGGGAGAGAGGGAGAGAGGGGGAGAGAGAGAGAGAGAGAGAGAGAGAGAGAGAGAGAGAGGGAGAGAGAGAGAGAACTAGACACAGGTGAAGACAGAATGAGCCAGAGAATGAGAAGGAACCAGGAGATTAGAACAGATTGCCAAAATTAGTATGAAATCAAGCAAAGCAATTCAGGAGAAACTGAGAGAAGCCAGATTGAACTAGTCAGCATGGAGAGTTTTGAGCCAGAACAGCTGAATTAACCAATAGCCAGGGTTCAGAAACAGAAATAGTAACCTTATTTCATAGTAAGTCTCAGAGGCAGGAAACATTCTAGGCCTAGATAAGATTGTACGAAGGTTAGAAGCTTCCAGGAGTAGGACTAGGTTAGCAGACAGAGGCAGTGAACCTCCCAGACTACAATTATATCAGGTGAATAAAAGTCTCTTTAACCTGTGTGGCTCACTTGAAGATTACATCCAAAAAGACATCCTACAAATACAGCAGAGCCTTTGCTTCTCTAACCTGACTCTGCTTTGTTTTCCACATAGGACTACTCAGAGTGTCTTCATATGTTACTCTTCATGAGGGCTTCAGCCCCAAGAGAGTTAAAAGTGCCCACATTGTCATTGTGTCCTTGAATCTAAGAACATCACCCACTACCCAGCAGGTTATCAATAAGCATTTGTTGGATGGATGGATGGATGGATGGATGGATGGATAGATGAATATTTCAGGCATGAAATACTGATGTGGCCAGGCAGTGATGGCGCATGCCTTTAATCCCAGCACTTGGGAGGCAGATGCAGGCCGATTTCAGAGTTCAAGGCCAGCCTGGTCTACAGAGTGAGTTCCAGGACAGCCAGGGCTACACAGAGAAACCCTGTCTTGAAAAACAACAACAACAAACAAACAAAAAACAAACAAAAAACAAAAAGAAAAAAGAAAAAAGAAAAAAGAAAGAAATACTGATGTGTACAAGTAAAGAAGTCCTCTGGGGTTTACAGAACCAGATGTTGAGCAGAGGACCCTAAATAATTACAATGAAAAGACACTGTCTTAGTCAGGGTTTCTATTTCTGCACAAACATCATGACCAAGAAGTAAGTTGGGGAGGAAAGGATTTATGTGGTTTACATTTCCATGCTGCTGTTCATCACCAGAGGAAGTCAGGACTGGAACTCAAGCAGGTCAGGAGCAGGAGCTGATGCAGAGGCCATGGAGGGATGTAACTTACTGGCTTGCTTCCTTGGCTTGCTCAGCCAGCTTTCTTATAGAACCCAAGACTACCAGCCCACAGATGGTACCACCCACAAGGGGCCCTCCCCCCTGGATCACTAATTGAGAAAATGCCTTACACCTGGATCTCATAGAGGCATTTTTTTCAACTGAAGCTCCTTTCTCTGTGATAACTCCAACTTGTGTCAAGTTGACACCCAAAACTAGCCAGTACAGACACTGTTAGGTCCAAAGAAAATTCCATTTCCCCAAACTTCAAAAAGTAGTCCAAATATCCAAAAATGCGTTCAACCTGGACTATAATAGGATTTCTAGAAGTTAGATAAAAGCCAACTTTCCTCGGGAACTTGTGAACCTGATTTCCCTCTACCAAAAGGAGCCATTTCCCTTAGCTGTACAGAAGGGACACTCATCCATGGTGCCAGCATCACAAGCAGTGTGACACATTCCAAAGTCTCTGCTATAGTATTCTAGCCCTTGGCATCTCCTTGCCCACCCTAAACTCCCTCCAGTTCACCGCTTCCCTCCCCCAGCTGGCCGTAGGCCCTGCTATTTCAACTGCATGCTCTTGCTGCTCCCGATCTCTCACCATGCTTTCTCTAATGTCTTTAGCCCCTGCTGTTCTTCTCTGTGAACGATTACCCAGGCACTGTTCAGTCTACTCCTTTCATTCTTGCTCCATATGTACCCTACCATGCCATGGAGCAGTCATGTCACCAGTTTAAACAGTTACTGGTTTTCGGGATACTAGAGAGAAGATTTTTGAAATGCAGAAACTCAGCCACCCCAGTCATGTCTCTCTATAGCACAAATCACTTGCTGAGGGTTAGTGAGGGTTCAGGGCACCACCCTTGGAGTCTCTGCAGCAATGAGGAATAGCGAGAGAGTCAGCTGTTTCCGTGTGAGGCTGGTGAGCAGAGAGGCCCAAGACCACCAGAGAAGGCACAGTTTCTCACCAGGGTGCTGTCAAGTCAGATGTTTTTTTTCCCACCAATCTCTGCAGCAAGTTCCTGGCAATTGTTTGTGGGTTTCTATTTAAAGCAGAGATAGGTAGCAAAAATACTGGGGAGGAAAAACACTTTTGAGTCCATATATGGCTGCAATCCAATGTGGTATAATTATCTCTAAGGATCTGGAAATAGCTGCTTACATGTATACAAAACAAAGTTAGCTAGCATCATGGTCAACCATGATAAATAATTCAGTGTGCCAGATAGGTGAAACAAACACACAGCTGTAGAGTTCCAATAAATCTTAAAGAAGTCCCCAAACATGAACAGCAACCTTTACAAGCATGCATGCAGGTATAATTGCTAATGTAACAAGTTTGCTTAGAAGTAATAATAACAGTAGCTGACATTGATTAAACCAAATTGTATGCCCTGGCCTAAACCTGTATGCCAAATCTAGCGCAGGGGCACTGCAACCAGGAGCTCACTGTTCCCGAAGAAGGAAGCAGAGAGCCAGAGGACAGAGCCAGGTTATTGAAAGCTTATTCAATAAGTCCATGTAAGGAGTTATAAAGAAAGGTTAGGTCTTTTGGCTCTCGCATGCTTATGAAATCCTGACCTTACCCTGGTAACATTGCAACCAGGCCAAATATGACAAGGAATGGAATTTGCAAATAAGCTCATATGACCCTTTGCATAAATAAATATCTGATTAGATCATGTGGAAAAATAACAGTAAAAGTAATGGAGAGAAGATTGTTGAACAGTTTTTGATTTTCTTTTTGTTTTAACAAAGCTAATCATATCTTTTCTTTATGTAACCCGATAACTGAATTCTTTAATAGTAAGACAAATAAACTGAAAGTTTTCCTCTACACAAAACTCTATATATGGATGTTTGTAGCATTTATATTCATAATTACTCAAAGCTGGAAGCAAACAGGACATTTGTAATGTGAACAGACAAACAATAGCACATCCATACAGTAGAATAGTATTCAGTAATAAAAAGCAATGAACTAGCCGGGCAGTGGTGGCGCACACCTTTAATCCCAGCACTTGGGAGGCAGAGGCAGGTGGATTTCTGAGTTCAAGGCCAGCCTGGTCTACAGAGCAAGTGCCAGAACAGCCAACACTAGAGAGTCCTATCTCAAAAAACCAAAAGGGGGGGGGGAGGAAGGAAGGAAGGAAGGAAGGAAGGAAGGAAGGGGGAAAAAAGCAAGAAAATCTGCACACTGTGTGGCTCCATCTATAGGATGTTATAGAAAAAGCAAAACTATGAAGCAAAAAGGTCAAAGCCCACAGTCAGGAAGGGATAGATAGGCGGAATAAAGGGCAGTTGCAGTCAATGAAACTGTTACGCATGATGAAATAGCCAAACCCATAGACTACACAGCACCAAGAGTGAACTTTAACACGATCTATATAGCCTTGGGCCATAGTAGAAGGGAGTGTCAGTGTAGGTGTAACAAACGCCACCCTGGTAGGGGTTGTTGATAATAGGAGCATCCGTCAGGGGTGGAATTTAATAACTATACCTTACTTTCTCTACACTGTCAGGAACTCCTCAAAAGTATTAAGTTCATTGGATTTTTAAAAAGGAAGACCCAGATAAAGCTGTAGAATGGTGGTGAGACAATGGAACCCTGAAGCCGCAGAAGGAAGCCTTGAGCTTGAGCTGGCATATACAGATGTGCAGAAGCCATTCTTCAAACCTTCTGACCACCTCCCCTAGTCTGTCCTGTTCACACCATACAGAATCTATTTTATGAGTAGGAGCGTTTGTCTGGTGTATGTACACGGGCCATGTGCGTGCCGGGTACCTATTAGAGTCAGACAAAGATACCAGAACACTTGGAACCAGACTTATGGAAGGTTGGGAGGTATCACGTGGGCTCTGAGAACCAAAAGTCCTGTGCAAGAGCAACGAGAGCTTTTAAACACTGAGTCATCTCTACAGCTCCTCACGCAAAGTCTTGCACTGCAATTTTGACTCATGGAAGATGAATAGATTTTTTTTTCTTTACTGAAAGACACGTCTAGAAAGTGGCAAAGCTCCGGATGAATGACTCTGTGCTGACTCTAACCCGTGTCCTCTCCAACTGGGGAGGTAGAGTGGTAACTAAGGACAGGTTTGATTTCCTGAACACGGAGCGCTTCAGGTGTGTGGCATGTAGGGTTCGTAGCAGGCACAAGAATGGCCTCAGTGTGGGCAGAGGAAAAGCGCAGACCGCATTAGCAGCACCGGTATGTACCCGCTTCACAATTAAAAGAAAACAATGGCTTGTAAGGTGGCCATGAAGGCCCGGGGAACCATTGTTGCTTCGGAGTGACTGCCTTTGGGGAATTTCTCATCCCAGGGTGTTAGGTGTTTGCAGTGCCCAAGCAGAGGCAGACTTTCCTGGGAGTCACCCTCCTTGATGACGATGTGGAAAGCCCTGGAGCTCTGAAGCCATGCCAGGAAAGGTTGCTTCACAACTGGCAACAATGCAGGGTGCAGCTCACACTCCCAGGAATAGGCCAACAAGAGACAGCGAGAACGCTCAGAATGCAGAGGGAGAAGCAAACTGTGAAAAAGTTCGGCTCAGCACAGACAGTAGGATGCTTCAGGACTACCAGACAGTGAATGTGTGAATAGATTTATGGCTACACCCAGTGCTGGAGGCTCTCACACCTACAGCAACCCCTCAAGATGACAACAACCTCACTCATTATGAGTTATTCTTCATGGGTCTGAGTTTTCACCTTAGCTGGAGTTTTACGCGGGACACTGTTCTGTCTTGTGGATATATCACTCTAAGACTAGGAGAATAGAAAGTAGCAAACTTCCTTAAGAACTTGATAGCACGGCCAGGCAGTGGTGGTGCTCGCTTTTAATCCCAGCACTCGGGAGGCAGAGGCAGGCAGATCTCTGAGTTCGAGGCCAGCCTGGTCTGTAAAATGAGTTCAGGACAGCCAGGGCTACACAGAGAAACCCTGTCTTGAAAAACAAACAAACAAAAAAAAGTTCTTTTAATGCAGTTGGGCTGGCCTCCACTGGGTAGATAACAAAGTAGATACTTTAAAGTCAAGGATAAATGGATGAATTCTGAGGCTTTAGATACCAGCAAGGATGTACACATCTTCATGGGCGTCTTTAAAATTTGGAGATAACATACACAATTTACACCAGGGCTATATAGAGAAACCTTGTCTCAAAAAAACAAAAAACAAAAACAAACAAACAAAAATCCATATACAATTTACCACATGACTCAAAGAGCAAGAAGGGTTTTCCACCAGGTCAAGAAAGTAGTAAAAACAGTTTGACCCATCTTCCAAAACAAAAAACAGGTGATCCAATTGTGTCAAAATCTATGTGACAGGTTAAGTGCCTTGTGGTAAGGACTCAATCTTGAAGGTACACTGGGAACATTTAAGGCCGTTGCATCTGGGATCTTCACAATGCAATGCTGGTGCTTAGGCTCCAGAGGATCTGCTTTAATTGGCTAAGAACCCTCTAGAGAGCAGTCACTGCCCAAGTTGGTCCATTGGCATCACCTGGAGGGCTTCTTAAACTAGATTTCTGGGACCAGCAAGATGGACCAGTGGGTAAAAGTACTTGTTGTAAAAATCTGACAGTACCAGTTCATTGCCTGGAACCCACCTAAAGGTAAAAGGAGAGAACTCTACAGAGTTGTCTTCTGACCTCCATACCAATGCTGTGGCACAAGCACACACACACACACACACTCACACACACACACACAATAGTAGTGGTGGTGGTGGTGGTGGTGGTGGTGGTGGTGGTGGAGGTGGTGGTGGTGGTGGAGGTGGAAGTGGTGATGGTGGTGGTGGTGGTGGTGGTGGTGGTGGTGGCGGT
>JADRCH010000030.1:9609561-9628723 GCA_019843965.1 Rhynchomys soricoides
GGCGGTGGTGGTGGCAAATGAAATTAAGACAAACAGACTTTTAAGACCTACTGTAGAGTTTTTAATTCAGTGGGTTTATGACACTAGAATTTGCATGAGTAGATTGTTAAGCAAATCCCCTGATAATAGTAATCCCAGGGGGGAGGAAACCACACCCTTGACAGTCACTGATGTTGACCCCATTGAGCCTCTAGAAAAGAACCTGGTGGTCTCTCCATCTCCTCTACTCAAAAACTGTATTGTGACCAACACCAGTGATGATCTGTGTCACTGAGATGGCATAATCTCAGCTCCAGTCCAAGCTCATGGAACTGAGTTTGTGTTTTAACACACCTGATTCATTTCAAGTCTGAGAGCCCCTGCTCTGGACATAGGAAGCAAATCACTGCTGTGTTTGATATAGAAACCTTTCCCTTTAGAGCAGATGCCAGTTCTCTATTGTAAGTATGTGCCTTGCTACTGGGCCCTGACAAAGCAGACCATAGCATAGTAGGCAAACACGCAGATTGACCCTCCCATAATAAACTGATAACTGAGCCATCAAACCACATCCACTGTCTCTTAGTCATCAAGCAGAAACTAGATGAAAATAACCAGGGCGTAGGTCAAAGAGATGGTTCAGTATAATATTTCAAATCTGTCAATGTGATTTTTTAAAATGACCAGGACAGGAAAAGTGTTTAAGGTTCAAGTAAATCTCACATTCAATAGTAGGCCAGCACGCAGCCCAACTTCCTGTACTCCTCACTTAAAGCCTTCTTGAGAATCCTGTGATGAGCCCACCCTGGAGGAGGACAACAGCAGACAGCTTTGACAACCCGCTAAAATATCAGAAGTGATTTACCAGGAGGCAGAGCCTCCCATGGCATTATCATCAACCTCTGGAAGAAAATAGGTTAGGCCATCGCTAAGACCATCTCGATGAAAAGGGAGCAAGGCCTGCTACTAGAGGCCAAGAACCGTTATAAAGCTGAAGGAATTAAGACACCTGTAATGGTTTGTATATTCTTGGCCCAGGTAGTGGCACTATTCAGAGGTGTGGCCTTGTTGGAATAGGTGTGTCACTGTGGGTGTGGGCTTTAAGATCCTCACCCTAGCTGCCTGGAAACCAGTCTTCCACTAGCAGCCTTCAGATGAAGATGTAGAACTCTCAGCTCCTCCTGCACCATGCCTTCCAGGATGCTGTCATGCTCCTGCCTTGATGATAATGGACTGAACCTCTGAACCTGTAAGCCAGCCCCAAGTAAATGTTGTCCTTTATAAGAGTTGCCTGGTCATGGTGTCTGTTCACAGCAGTAAAACTCTAACTAAGACAACGCTAGATATGAAAATATGTCAATGGAGGTAAATAGTGAATTGGGAACAAACTTCCTCTCATGGAAGTAAATAGGCACTGGAGCAGCACCTTGAGCAGAGAAGTCAATTCCATAAGCAGTGCTGGGAAAACCAATATCCACGTGGGGAAAGTTGGTTGGGGTCACATGCATGAAAGTGCAATTGTCATTCAATAAATACAATTTGAAAATAGGGTCTATTGTTTTAAATGAAAAATGGCAATTTGTCAATCAAATAATCAGCTTTAACCCAGCCCCCGACAATTTCCTCAGACTGTCTGTAGAAACCATGGAATTCTGAAACCGTGGAATCGTCCTCTGACCTGGACCATCTTTGGCACAGCTCCCACAGGCAGAGACAGCTGTCCCAGCTCATGACCACACCCATTTCCACATCAACAAGTTTCGAATAAATGTCACATAATTAACAAAGGCAAGGCCTGCTCTGCTCTCAGGGTCAGGAGGGCCAAGGAGCGTAAACTGCAGTGGATGAGGCTAGCACCTCAATGTAAAGAGGAAGAGCAGTGGAGCCAGCTAGTCAAGAGTTCAAGATCACAGGAAGGGAAACAGAAGAGGGCTATGCTTGCTGTGGTGCCATCAGCAACTATGGGAAGCCAAGGCTGACTCTGCGCTGTCATCCACCGTTGTTCAGAAGAGGTCACTGGGTTAATTACTAGATGTTCAGGCCAGAGGCCACACTAATGACCTTGGAGTTAGTGTCAGATAAGTTGACTCAGATGGATACACCCCAGCAATTCACTCTCTCTCTCTCCTTTTTGGAGAGAGGGTCTCACTGCCTAGCCTGGCCCAGAACTTGCTATAATGTTTGGGTCTGGGAATCACTGCACAAACCATTCAAACTCAGTCAAGTGGAGATGGTTTATTGAATGCCACACCCCAAGACTGATCAATCAGGGAGACGATTCAGGTTCAGGAGCTGAACCATGACATTGAATTAAGATCCTATGGTGTTTTTAACCCTGAGATCTACAAACATCTGTGCCAAGTTATTCCACCAATCAGGATTAGGGACAGGGGATTTCCTTGGGATTAGGTCTTTGTTGTACACTTATCTTACTCCCATTGGGGTATTCAACTGTAGCAGGGGACTTGTCTTGTCTGACATTCATGTCTTAACTTGTCAACCAGAATGGGACATTGTAGAGAGAATATCTTATGTATTTTATGAATGTGTCACTTGTCAATTAAAAAGCCTATGGCCTATGGCTTAGGCAAGAAATAGAAGGTAGGACATCTGAGAAGAGAAAGAATTCTGGGATAGAGCCAGGCACAAAGATCAGTCCCACGAAGATGTGAGGATTTGGACAAATGGTACCTGAGCACAGAAGGTACCTGGCAGAATGAAGATTTAAATGATTGGGTTATTTTAGTTATGATCTAGTCAGAGTAGAGCCTAGCTATACAGCCAAGGTATTTGTAAATATATTTTGAGTCTGAGTCTTATTTCTGGGAGCATGGGGCTAGGAGGAAAATCCAGGCATAATGGCTACAGGACTTGTCTAACATTCATGTCTTAATTTGCCAACCAGAATGTCAGTTACCTGCATACAAGTCTCTTTCTGCCAAGTAGGATGTTAGTTCCCAGGGAGGTCTTGGAGACTTAAACTTTTTTTTGACCCCTACTCAAAAAGAAAGTCTTATTTCAAATAGCTTTTTATATTGGTGCAGGTGTCTCTTATGTTGGGGATCTATCCCAACCAAGCAAATACCATAAAAGCTTATACACAGGTACAGGAAGTGCTGTTGGGTGGTTGGTTCTAGCCCAAGTTTATTGTGGGTAACTATACAAAACAGTTCTACTGACTTCTATCATGATTGGTTTCCAAGGGTACAGAACATAACAGAATATGTAATCAACTTGGGCACGAGAAAGTTTCTATTAACAACAGAAACAACATATGGGAAAGTTTCTTTATAAAGGCAGGCTAGCCAGGTAACGGTTATGTAGGCCTTAACATTTTACCTATGCCTTAACAATATAGCCAAGGCCTGGTCTTGAACTCCTCTTATCTCTGCCTCCTAAGTTCTGGGATCATAGGAATGTGTCACCATACCTAGTGGTCCTAGCACTTCTTTGCTTAATCAAGGCAGTGGTTTAATTAATAACTGTACATCCTTTCTGTGAATAAGTATGGATTTATAAATTGGAAATTAATGAATCAAGCAATGAGATCTTCAGGAAAACACCATTTTATGAGAATATAATAAAGTAGCAGTGGAAAAATTAACTGGACATTCTTTTAAAAATGTATGTGTGCTTTTGTGTCTTCATGTATACACACATGTGTGGGGTACCCATAAAGGCCGGAAGAAGGTATTGAATCTCCTGGAGCTTGAGTTAAAGGCAGTTGTAAGTCGTCTAATGTGGGTACCGTGAACCAGCTCAGGTCCTCTGCAAAGGCAGCAAGTTCTCTTAACTGCTGAGCCATCTCTCTAGTCCCTAAATTGGCATTCTTGATTTGGAAACAAAATTATAAAATCTAGACTTTGAAGGAGATTTCAGCTCACAGTAGCTGGGTTTATCTACACAAGACCTACACAACATCAGGCCAGTCAAAACTCCATCTCAAGTTGGGGAGGGGCCACCGAGATTTCTAACCCTGTCATCCCAGCCCCACTCCCCAGTAGAGGAGCTATCGGCAGCTGACTGCTGCTGAGCAGCTGCTGAGGCAGGAAGAGCCACTCTCCTTTGGGGATTATTAACCCAGGGAAGCTGTTAGTAACAATTTTAAAAAAGAAGATTTGGAGCCGGGAGGGAAACAGAGGCACGGGGAAGACTTTGGGGGAGTAGCAGTGGAGGAGTGTGATCTATATATACTGTATAACTATATGAAGCTTTCAAAGAATAAAATATTAATTATACTTAAAAATCAAAGCTCACACTAAGCCATCTGATCCAACACTAAAAACGTCCCCATTTAAGTTCTAGCAAGTCCATTTGCCTGCTGTCAAATCAGATTCTTTAACATTACTCTGAAAGTTGCAAAAGCTATTTTTTCCTGTCGTTTGTTTTTCTGTCCTGTCTCAGTAAGTACTATCAGCTCCTCAGGCAAATGACTAAGGAGTCGTGTATTTAGGTTTTTGTTGTTGTTGTTTTGTTTTTTAATGCGGGGTCTTTTAGATGCCAGACTGGCTTTGAACTTCCCCTTTAACCTCCATCTGAGTTTTTGGGATTACAAGTGTGAGCCACCCATCCCCTGTTTACTCAGTGCTGGAGATCAAACCCAGGGCTTTAGACATGCCAGGTACACACTCTGCAGGCTGAGCTGTACTGTCAGCCCAAGACATTCTTAGTTTTATTCTTTCATTTAGTCCAACTCACTATTCTCTCTTTTTTGCATTTACCACCACCTGTACTTTCTGAATCTATTCATGTGTTACACTCTTTAATGCCAGCAGCTGTGCTATTTCTTGTTGAGGTCTACCCCTCACCCAGCATAGCTATTTTGCTCCGTACCTGCCAGCTATTTCCTATTTTTGCCGTAATATGCCTGCCAGTCATTGATGCAGAAAAATAACTTGACTCAGAGTAGGATCATGCTCTGACCCTGTTTTGTTCTGTATGTTATGAGGTTTGTTAATCTTAAGGAATTTCACAACTATAAGCTTCACGTTGGACTCACCAAATTAGAGGTCAATAAGAGCCGTTATGTCTAAAATGGCTCGAGACAAGGCTGACCATTGGGCAGCACTTCCAGCACTTGCATATGAGCTCCTTGTGGGTTTTGCTGTTTTAGCCTTTATAAGCTGACATAGAAAGCTTTTCAGGGCTGTAGCCTCAGCCCCCAAATTCTGAGCTACATCCCTGATCGATCAGTCTTTGGGTGTGAGTTTAATAAACCATCCCTGTCTGACTGAGTTCAGTGTTCATGTGATTTGTGGGACAACTCCTGGACCCCAACATTTGATGCATTGGCCAGAAAGCCCCCTACCCTCAAGCACCCCTCAGTTACTGACAGTGAATTCCTCCAAGCCATGAGGAGGTAAGGTTTTTTTGTACCTGCACAGTTCATTTTCTTGGTTTAGTCTTGGTTTTTCTAGGTTTGGTCTTGTTTCTGGTACCTTTGGAGGACTCAAGTGAAGGCAGCTGGACACAGTACTACTCTTGGGTCAGGGGACAGAAGGCGCTCTGATTCTCCTCTTGGCTAGGGAGAACAATCCAACTCTTGGGACTTAGACTTGGTCAGGACTGTTCATCTGAGAGCCTCACTCAACATGCAATACTATCTTTAAAAGTCGGTTTTGTTTGCTTTCTGTCTTTCAATTTTGTTTTGTTTCTTGGTTCTTCTCTCCTCTGTCTTTAACTCCTGCACTATGGGATATCTGGGTCCCTTTGGTGGGATATCTGGGCCCCTTCCCTGTCCTCCCCAACTCTAGTGATTGTCCTTGGAGCGTCAATCTGTCCATGTCTGTCAGTTTATGTCTGTAATTTCATTTAGTTGCTTGATTGTTGCTCTGTGTTTCATATTCAGAGGAAAAACGGTTAAAACTTCATCTGCTGGCTGTTCATCCCTTGACTTAGCTTTAACTCATTTCAAGGATTTTTAGGGGAAAAAAAGCAGCTGAATGGGAACAAGAAAAACTGATAAACTAACTGCCCTTGGAGCCCTGCTCCTGCAGCTAGAGTCTAGCAGTGCTGGAGAAGCCCTGTCAAGGGGCTGCTTGATCTGTACCAGCCACACTTAAAGGGGATCAGCAGCTTCTCAGGTTCTTGGGCAAAAAAAGCTGATGCTAGTCCTGCTACAAAACCTCTGTGCCTGTGCGAATTAGATTCAGGAGGTGGCAAGGTGCTCTTCCCTTGAAATTACACATAGAAAGAATAAGAAAAATTTTGTCTGTGTATTCTAAATGTGTAAGCGTATGTGGCCACTACATCTTTGTTTCTGACTGGTCTTAAATGTATAGGTTTACTATGTTCTGCATGTCTTGGTTATAGATTATTGGCTTATAAGTTATTGGGTATGGTTAAAAATCTGCAACATCGGTTTAAAAAAATTAGCTTAAAACTCCTAACTCTGGAATACACAGCATCAGCCAACCCACAGAAACAAGTCTCTAAATATACTTTTAATCTGGGATAATATTTTTATGCAATTACTGTCCAAAAGTCTGACTTATTAAAAGATAGGATTTAAAGCAATGTTTCTTTACTGAGGTATTAAAGCTGCACCTTCAGGCGTTCATATACAAGAACTTTTCTTGCTGGCAGCCAAATTTTATAACAATAAAATAATGCTCTTAGTCTTGAAAAACCAAAAAAAACCAAAACCAAAACCAAAACAAAAAAATGCACTTGATATTGATTTTAGAAACATCGACTTCTTTAAACTGTTAAAAGAAATTTGTTTGTCTTCTAAAAATTATGGTCACACTGTTAGAACTGGGTTTTGTCTTCCAAAAATTATGATTATGCTCAATGACTTCACCTTTTTAAAAAAGTGCTTTATTTTGATAGTGCAAAAACAGCTTTTGAAAAAGTATTAAATATATAAAGCTATGGGACATTTTAAAATGTATTAAATATTTTATTATGATGTCTCTTTTAACATATGATGGGTACAATGAAGGGAAATTTTTAATTAAAATAGCTATAATGACGGTGATGGGAACTACAATGACCTTAGAAATCCTAACAGACAGCAGCCATCAGATTAGGATTAGAAAAAGAGCCCAGCAATCCCCAGTGTGATAGCTAATGGATATGAAAATAATAAGTATGATAACAAGGTTTTCGTTTTAAAATACAGCTACTGACTAATATGTCAAGTAGACATACATTACTGAGGGTTTTTTTAATCTGTTGTAGCTTTGTCTTTTGCTTTTCCTTTTCATTACATCATATAATTTATGTAAATTACAGGTAAACCTGTAAATTATGGTAATGATACAAGGAATAAAAATTGAGAAATTTTTAATTAAATAAATTTTTAGAGGCTTACAATAGTAAAAAGGTTAAGAATCACTGGCTCTTGAAATGCACCCTCCAACCCTTTCGGTTTGCCTGAACACCAGCAAGGCTCCAGCACTGCCTCCTCCTTTCAGCCCAAAGTGCTGAGAAGATAAGAGCTCTTTTGCCATTTTTTCCAACTTGTTAACTTTTTTCTGTCCTGATACTGGCTTCACCTTAAACCTAATCATATGGGAAGCTGTTATGTTCTATAATGATATACCATATAAAGGTCAGAAAAGTTCCCAGTCTCTTTATGTTTATGGGTTTTAAAAGTTTTATTTTGATACTAGAAGAGCTTCAATTTAGAACTGTGATTTTTAAGGCTCAACCCTAACAGGAAGTGATAGTAACTTTAAAAAATAATCAAATCCTTTAATGTGTTCAGAAATATATTTGAAGTCATGCTAAGTACTGATGCAGTTAATTTTCAGATTAAGCTTTATTTAGTCTCCTGTTTTATGTTTGTAAGGTACAGCTTAGAGAAAATAGCTAGAAACAGACAAAAGTTGTTTAACTCAGATATGCTAGCCTGGTAATAGCCCTGAAAACAGTCAGAGATCTGATGAATCTGGCATTTAATATGTTCTAACTTACAGTGACAGACAGAGACTCCCTAATCCTAACAGTGATCTCCCAAGATCTCCAAGAAGATATGGGCACAATCCACCAGGATTGTGGTATGATAACCACTGGGCATAACGGCCCCAGTGCCTTGCTTGCTGCCAGAGCCTAGCCTGAACTGTGGATAAACAGAGGACAACTGGAAAATTGATTGCCATACATTGCTCAAGAGGTGAGATCAGTCATTCCCATGTTCCTCCTCCACAGAAAACAAGCTTCTTCATCTGCTGGGCCTGGTAGCTAAAGACCGCCTCTGCCCACTGAGACTGCAGGAATCTGGTACAACTGTCTAGTACCTGGACTAGTCTCTGTCATTTTAAGTGCATTTTAAGGTCATTTAGATTATCCTTCTCCGGTCTCTGATCATGCTGACGGCTAAGCTAACTGCAGCTTAACACTAAAAGACAACAGGCCTTGAGGCTCCTTACATCAAGGTAATCCACCACAGTGTTCATTATTCAATTCATTAGTTAGTTAGAACTACTTGTTCTCTTATTTAAAAGGGCAAATAGGTTTGCCTTGCTCGCAGGCTTCATTTTAAATGACTGCTTCCAATAACCAACTGCCTGTGTCTCATAAATAACTGGATGGAAAAAATGTAAAATTTAAGGTTTAAGGTCTAAGGATCTAAAAAAATGTTTGTGAGTCTAGAAAAGTGTTTAAGATTGATAGGTGCAAGTGATAAAGGTTAGAGAATGCAAATAACTTGGATGGTGATAGAAAAATTATTTAAAAATAAAAATTGTTCAGCTAAAAGATGTTTAAAGTTGGTAGGTGTAAATTAGAAATGTTGGAAGATGTTTAAGATTGGAGGATCAAAGAAGCATTTTAAGATATAGAAATGCAAGTTGTAGAGACATAAAAACGTAATTTAAGATATATAAAAAGCGAAAAATGTTTTATATTTCTACCCCCCTTGTTACTGTTATTTTAACGTTAATCAGTGGAGGTTTGACAAGCTAATGGAGCACTGGCTACTTGCAATTCAGTTATAAGCTCAAGATTTTAAATTCCCTTTGGTTGTCTTCTGAATATAGACTTTAAAAGGTGCATCACTTCATGGTAAAAATATCTCTGTTCAATCTGTATATCTAGCTCTTTGGACTGAGAAAAGAATGTTCCATGCCTTTTACCCCAAACCTAGCTTTAACGGGTCTCAAAGGCATGAATCTACTCCTGTTGTCTTTACAGACACCCCTTAACTACTTGATTTCAATACAATGATAATACTAACGTACATCCTTTTGTAAACTAAAATTTACATAAGCATCAGGGAATCAAAAAGTCATAAGATTTGGATCCACCTGCCACAGATCAAATAGATTCCAGATAAGTACACCCACCTGTTCTTGAAAATGGGATTTTCCCCATTGGTCTTCATGGGACTTGTTACCGTCCTCAATTACTAGAGAATTTTAACTTATGTCCCTAGTCTACATTTGTCTCAGCAGATTTTCACCTGCTTGACAAACTCCATCCAGGGATCACCTCTAGAGCTGCTGAACTCTGACTTGTTGAAAGCTGATGCTAACCAATCCAGCCAATGTGATTGTTTCTTGTCTTTCAGCTAGATCAGATAAATGTCCCATTGCCCAGCCTTTGACTAGCATTTAGGCATTCCTGGGCCCCCATGACAATGTCCTAATGTCATCTGGAAGTAGTTACAGAAGAAAATATGCCACCCACTGTCCCATTTTACAGGCTGAAATGCTAAAACAAAAAGGAAAGCCCCTGAACTCCCTGAAAAGGACCCCACTTCATGATCCTGACCACCTTGATGGCCATGAAAGTAGATGGGATCCAATCCTGGATTCATCACTCTCATCTGAAGTTCACCCCCTGGAAACATCAGGACCTGGACCATCGATGGGTCATCACACAACATCTGCAGAACCTGTTAAAAAATCAGACTGGTAAAAGACTCTGGAGACTAGTTCTCTGTTTTGTGTTGCCTTGAGCTGCTGAGGCACATGCTCCAGTACAACACACACGGACTTTGATTAGAACTACAGATGGGAGCCTATAGATTAATATCACTGTCTGTGGTTCCCCTACCCTGACCTTTGGCTTATGTAAACTGTTTGGGCCAATATAGAATGGGCGCCCAAAGACTGCAAACATATTCATCCCCTCATTCTCTAGGTCTTTTGTATGTGGGATCCAGAGTATGGAAAATAATTTGGCCATCCTTCTTTGCTCCTAAAATGAAGACCCTAAGTGTGGGGGACAAGATGTGCACTTTTGTGCTACATGGGGCCAGGAAACATTAGCTTCCTGGATCACTGATAAAGATAATTATACTCAGTAACAGAGGGTTGAGAGCCAGTCCGAAAAAAAAAAAAAAAAAACTAGAAAAAAAATCAACCCATTCAAATTAAGATTTAAAAAAAAAAATGGTGTAAGTAATATACAGGATACAGGAAAGACTTGGGACTCTGTCTTTATGTGTCTGGTAGGGACCCTGGGATGATGTTCATCATCCAGAGATTCCAGGTCACCAGTAACAGGTTCTTAAACACCATTGGTTCCAAGAAAGTGTGAAACCATCTCCCTAACCCAGGAAAGACAGCCCTAAGCAAGAGGGAGCCACCCAGCAATCTCTCTGCTATCACATGGCCAACAGGTCTCTCCACAACCTTGGTCACCTTTCCCTCTACCCCAAGAGTTTTTCCTTTCCCCTTAGGAACAGAAGAAACTGAGGTACCTAGACTCTTTATGTCATCATTGTACATGTACATCTATCTCTTAAGTATGCTAGTGTTCCAGTGAGGAGGGTGGGAACACCTAGGACTTCTACACTGATCCCAGATGGCCAGGGCAGCTCCAGTACTAGTTACTCTCCTAGTATGCGTGCTCACAGCAGGGTCTGCCAGTATGGGACCAATAGCATTTTTTAAGGAAGATCAAAATTTTAAATACTTGTAGTTGGAGAGATGGTTCAGTGGTTAGGAGCACCGACTGCTCTTCCAGAGGTCATGGGTTAAAACCCCAGCAACCACATGATGGCTCACAACCATCTGTAATGGGATCCGATGCCCTCTTCTGGTGTGTCTGAAGACAGCTACAGTGTACTCACATACAGAAAATAAAATCTAAAAAATAATTTAAATACTTAAGTTAACAACTCTGTTAAGACCTGTCAGAATTTAAGAAATCAGTTCTTCATTTAACGTCTCTTGGTTCATTAGCTGAAGTCATATTACAAAACAGAAGAGGGCTCCACCTTCCCTTCACTCAACAAGGAAGTTCACACATGGCTTTAAGTAAACAGTGCTCCTTCTGTGCTAATCATTCAGAAATAATTAGAAAAAAAACCTAAGTTTCATCAAATAAAGAATCAGAGAAAAAGAGCTAACAAAATGCCAACAAAGGATGATATAAAAGTTCATTTAACTGGTCCCCTGGCAGCAGAGAAAAATTGAGTCAATGATTTGACTCGTTGGAACAACTCAAAGGAGGGTTTCTTAGGCCTGCAACCCCAGCTCTTTCATATGAACTCACTGTGGGGTTTGCAGTGTTAGCCTTTATAAGCTGACAGAAAAAAATGTTTAGGGTCATTGTCTCAGTCCCCAAATTATGGGCTACACCCCCGATCTTGGAGTATGCTTTCAATTAACCATCCCTGTCTGACTGGGATAAGTATTCATATGGTCTGTGGGGCAGCTTCCGGACCCCAACATTTCTCTTCTGGATCAGCAAGACTCTTACTGCTTCAGTTCTTCACACTATCTAATTCATTTAGCCTCCAAAGTGATAATTATAAAATACGAAACAAACTGACCCTCCAAAAACACGAGAGGCAGAGGTGGAGAGATACGGCGTTTAGGACCATCTTTAGATTTATAGGGGGTTGAGGCCAGCCTTGTTTACATTCAGCTCTAATTTTAAAAAAATTTTGAATAAATATATAAAAATGAGCAAAACCCATAAAATGTAAAATAAGTCATGACGACGAGCCGAGATGCTGGCTCAGTAAGTGACAGTAGTGTGTTCCTGCTCCACTGGATCCTGAATGGTGTTCAGGTGTCAAAGGTTCAAATTCCGAATATGCGTGTCTGGTACTCATCGCCCTCAGATTGACAGGATTCCCTTATTTAAATGGATCTCCCACTGTGAGACATCACCTCTTGAGGAAGAGCCTCACTTTCAAGCTTCCTCATTTTGCACTGCCTCCCCAGACATTTAGTCTTTGGCTCACCTCCCATCTACACTTGCTAGAGAGTGAAGGCTGCTACGTCACAGTAATCCTGATTTTCCACTTGTCAAACAATCCTGTGGGTCTGGACCTTTGGGTTTCATGTACATTTATATTTTGGAACTGTATTTACATTTTTTTCATGACAAGACAACATGTTACTATGGTAAAAATTTAGATTTTGATTACTACATTGCAGGAATAATTGCAGAACATTCACCTTTCCCTTCCTCTCTACCATTTCTTGCAAAATGTCTAACTTTTGACTACTAGATTAGTACTCACAAAGGAACCAGTCACAAAAAAGGTGAAAAGTCATTTGAGAGTCACAGATGACCCTCAAAGTTGATGTATTACAATGTGTCTCACCCAGCTTTTACAAATAAAGGCAAAGTAGCCAAAGGCTTACAACTAGACGTTATTTCTAATATTCTAGTTCTAAATAGTGGGCTCACTGGGACAAGGACTCCCTCTCTGTCTCCAGACAGCCATGGTCACGTCTCATCTAGGGCAATAAGTCATTGTGCAGTAACAAGTTCTATTTGTTTCTCCCACACCACACTTCCAATTTGCATGAAAGCCATTCACATTCTCATTCACTAGTGTGTGAGTGTGTTGTATGTCTGGGCGTGTGTGAGCCAGGGTGTGTGCAAATGTGGAGGTCACAGGACATTGGCTGGAGTTGGTTCTCCCATGTCCCGTGTGGGCCCGAGAGACCCCACTCGGATGGAAAGGCTTGGTGGCAAGCATCCTTGCTCACTTAGCCATCGCATTGGCCCAGCGCCTTCTCACTTCCTTGTGAAGCAAATTCATGTGTGTGTCATGAGACACTTCTCCACATGGCACCCTTCTTCCCTCTATGTCTGGACACAAGTGAACTCCTTCCAGTCCTAGGAGAACACTCTCCCAGCTCCAAGGCAGTCTCTGGCTTGTGCTGGTTCTGTAGACAGAATCTGGTGCTCTCACCCTGTCCTTTTTTACAGCTGGGCCTCAGAAAGGTCCCTGTGCTGTGGAGTCTTCCAGGATGAAGTGGCTCCATGCCTTCTCTCCACCCATATGTCTGCTAGTAACATCTACAGAGGGTCAGCGAGATGGACCAGCAAGTTAAAGCAGTTGCCTCACAAGCCTCCCCAAAATGACACTACCCAAAACACAGACCCACACACTCACACACACTTACACCTCTACACACACACAGACAACCTGCACACACATCTACATATACACACACATTTACACATTCACACACTTCCCTACCCCCTCCACACCTACACACCCACATACAACTGACACACACACACACTAAAAACATACACACCTAAATACCCACAGACACACATCCACACACCAACACACTTACACACCCACCCGACACACAGACATACATGCCTACACCACACACATACACACATCTACACAGGCATACACCAGTACCTATATAGCCACATAATCCTACACACTTACACACACACACACACACACCCCTATGCACACATCTCACACAAACACAAATACTATCATTAAATCTAACAAAAAGCACTGGATCCAGTCTTTTGTTTACCTTTCTTGTTGAGTGTTCTTCGGCACTCATAATAGTTGTCAATGGTTCTGAAATGTCTTCTTCTAGTACATGTACTTTATATACCTAAAATGTTCATATCTTTAATCACCTGTATGAGTGTAGGTAAATGCAAGTGAGTGTGCCCTGGCAGATGACTTTTTTGGTTTAACAAGAGAGGGAAGGTTTCTTTGTGTAGCCCTGGATGTCCTGGAGTTCTTTTATAGACCAGGCTCCAGGCTGTCCTTGACATCTGAGATCGGTGGCACGCTTTGCTTTGTTGTTGGTGTGTATGTATGTATCACTCAGGTGCTAACCAACAAATCTCCCACTGCTCAATGACTGCAAACCCTGCCACAGGTGGGATTGCAGAGGGTTTTCTCAGAACCCTCAGGGCTCATAGACACAACCTTGTGCACTAAAGATCGTGCCTTGTAACTGAGGGATGGGGGTCTCTGCCTAAGATTTACCTTCCCCAAAGGAGAGTAATCCACATGGCAGGCAAAACAGAAGAACCAAGGCTGTAAACTTGACAGGTAGGGCTGGGGGTCTGGAGATAAGACGTGGTCTTGGGAATCTGACCTTGGAGGTAGTCTGGGCTACTCAGGAACTACATGGAGATTGGCACACTGAGGTCCCCCAGTGGATCCCCCCTACCCTCCAATTAAGACAAAGGGGAGGGCAGATCAGGTAACCTCCTGAGTGAATTCAGGCCCTGCACATTGTTCTTTAGCTGGTGCCTCAATGGCACTGGCTGCAGCTTGCCTGTCCATGTTTCTGGCTTCCCCAGGGACCACAGCACCATGGCCCTTTCCCAGTTCTCCACACACATTGCAGAGCCTTCAGAGGCTCTGGATTCACGAAAGAATCCATGGGAAAGCTCACACTGACCTCCCCATAGCTGCACCAAGATGCTCCCTTGTCACAGAAGCAGAGACCCAGTCTTCTGCTGCTCTGCACTGAGAACTTCAGGCCACCATCAGCTTTCTTCCTCCTTTCTTCAATTTTACAGGAACATCCCAACGTGGGATGAGCTCCTGGGATCACAGGGGCTGTGGCACAGTCTCTGGGAAAGCAGGGTGGAGCTTGGGGATGAATCTCATAGTCTTAGAACTGCCCTGTGATAACTCATGTGATGGTGGAAGCTGGCTGATACTACAAGATTTGTGTCCTGGGGTTTGCTGAGGGCTGTGTGACAGGGACAAATGGAGTCTCTACCCAATCCAGACTAATGCAAAGACTTACTCGAGTAACCTGCCCTTGGAAGACATAAATCTCTACCATCCCTTACAGAACCCCAAATACATACTAAAGTATTAACCACACTTCAGCTAGGAAACTAATGCATTTATTTATTAGGCCTATTTACAGAACAGGAGATAGAGATGAGAAAGAGCAGAATGCCTGTCCTTAGGAGCCCCATTACCCTAGTGTCAACAGCAAGTTACTCATGTCCTCACACGTGGAGTACCCCACACCCCTTCTGTAGACCTCCCACACTCTGTAATCTAGGAAAATATTAGGGCAGGATTACAACCAAAAACCCGGAAAATGCAGCCGAGAGCAGCTTGTGGCCTCTCAGTCTCTCCTCTCTCCCTGGTTCTGGGAGGGAAAAGTCAGTGAGTTCATCTGGGTCCCTTGCAGGTCCTTTCCGATGTTCTGAAGACAACGATTTCAGGGTGCAATGTGGTCAGACGCTCGTGTGCATTGAGGAGTATGCTGAGAACCTGAGACCTGCTTCTTGCTGTGCCATGCTACTGTGGAACGTTCAAGTCAATGAAGGGTTGGCAGCCCGAGCAGGAGAAAGCATCAGCATCCTCAGCAGAGTCATTTCCTTGTGAGTGTAGGTAAGTCCAAGGGTTGGTGAAAGGTGGACATCCTCAGAAGACAAAGGCCTGGAAGATCCTTCTCTTCTTGCAATGGCACAAGGCCTTGCAGATCCAAATTCTCCAGAAATTCTTAAGATGACACTGCAAACCAAGAGGAGCCTCAAATGCACCATCCAAAATAGAGTTTCATTTGCCAGTATCTTGGACAGCTGTGTGTCCATGTGAATAGGGGTGTCCACTGATGGTCAAATGACCCGAACCCTGAGAGGTGATCGTGATGTACTTAATTCAAGTCCACAAACTTGAGTGGCAGGGAGACCTTCAGGCACCTACCCAAGATTCTACAGACAGGTGAGTGGTTCACAACTATAGCATCAGCAGAATTGACAGGGATCCTGGAGGCTCCAGAAGCTTGCTTGGAGAATCTTGTCCCTTGCAGGGCAGATCGAGGAGCCAAAAGCTTAGATGGGAAAGGACTCGGGGACTCTGGGTGTACCTTTGTGTAAGGACAGCTGTTTTGACCTCTGCTCACCCGACTCCTGAGGGGTCCCAAATGGGAACGCCTCCAGGTCGAAGTGGGCTTCCCCTGATCACTGGATCCAAGGGTGAGTTGCTGCCCAGGGCAGGCGGTAAGCTCCAGGTGGTCCATAGCTCTAGGATGCCTTTGCTGTTTCCACAGCTCATAACTCTCAGGTTGCAGGAGCCCCTCAAAGGCGTCCATGGAGAAGCTCACCCTGGCCTCCCCACAGCTGCACTGAGAGGCCACCTTGCCATAGTCGATCCACCTTGGGGTGGCGAAATTGATGGCCTCTGCGCAGTTGAAACCATGGTTGAAGCCCGCGTGGTAGCCATAGGGAAAGGTGACCATGAACTCCCCAGCCTCCTGGGTGATGCGGCCAAAGGGGATGCCATTCTCCTTGAGCACGGTGGGAGAGATGAGCGCCACCTTGTGCCTCAGGAAGGCCTGGCAGCCCTGGGAGCTGCCAGGGAAGAGTTCCCTGGCCAGGCGCTCCAGGCGCCTGCCATGCTCAGGAGGCACAGCATACCAGGTCTTGGGCTGCCCAAAGTGCAGGTAGTTGATACTGTACAGGTCCATGTCCTCCGTGTGCCATGCAAAGGTGGTCTTCCACATGCCAAAGTACAGGTAGGGCGTGTTGACGCCCTCAATCACAATGCCGCAGTCCTGCTTCAACACATCCAAAAGGCTGCCCAGGTGGCCCACGTTCCAGTGTTGAGTGTTCTCATCAAACAGGGAGCCGCTGACGTCGGCACCATAAATCGGTGAGCCAAACAGACGATTCTTCCAGTATTTTCTCTCCAAATCTTCAAAATCCAGGTGTGGCGGGGTCTGGTATTTTTTGCTGTTGGCCAGCTCGTGATACTGCCCCACTGTCATGCCTTTCTTCTTCTTATGGTATTGGGTGAACACACCTGCCTGCCCAGAGACCACTTGTTGCAGAGGAGCAGGAATTGACCTACCCATGACATCCTCATAGCACTGCCTGCCTCTCCACTCCTTGGGTGGGATGACCTTGGCCACCCCAGCTCGGTGTGCCCCTTGGGACTCCATGTAGGCAATGTACTTGCTGAAGTCTGAGAATTCTTCCATGTTTGGACAGAAGGTCATGATGGTACAGACTGGCTTCTGGGACCTATCCTGCTCAGGGGTTGTCATGGTCACAGCACTTCAGGAGCTCAGCCTGGGGTCCTGGCTGCCCTGGAGCTTTGGGCTTCTCAGAGGGATCTTGCTGTCTCTCTCTGTGTGTGAGTTTTTCTGCGTTCCTGTGGGATTTTCTTCACTCTCTTATCTGTCCTTAAGCTCCTTCGTTTATTCCTTCTTTTCTTTTTCCCAATGCTTTGGTTTCCTGGTGGAAAAGATAACATTTTAAAGATTAAATAAGGCTCTCAGGAGAATCCCTGGTCTGAGCAGACTCTTATCTACTCAGCACGACCCTTCTAATCTCTATAATCAAAAAAAAGAGACAAGACAATTTAAGAAAGGAGAAGCCTTGCAGGCTTTATTTCCCAGGGTATCCTTATCCTGGTCAGCATTTTTCACCTTGAGAGAAGAAAGTTTCTATGGAGGAGAAGCCCTGCATCACTCCTGGAGCACTGGGAGCACCGCCGTACCCCACATCTGGAGCACTCCCTTGATTCCTACTCGGAGTTGGTCTCCCTTGTTCACAGTTTGGGAAAGAGTAGGCTCAGAGCCCTTTGTCATCTGCGTAGATGGCACAAAGGACAAGAAAATAGATCCCTAGTGGGCATTCCCTCTGCCCCTGGTGAAACAGTTGTACAAATAAAAATAGAAAAACATAAACTTATAAGTGGATCCCAGTAACTCTGAGACGGTGTCACAACAGAGAAATGACTGGGAGAGGACACTGTACAGAAACTGAATGCCAACATCGCCTACTGTGATGATGAGATGCAATTAGATTTACACAGAGCCAGAAAATTTTACTGTCTTGTCATCTCTAGCAGAAAATCCACTCCACAGTTAAAAAACAGAGTTGGATCATATAATATTCTTGGGGAATGGGAAAGGAACACCAGTGGTTTCTGAGGAACTATTTTTACACTATATAAACGATTGGCTCCTAGACTCTAAAACTAAACAAGATTATAAAAGGGTCACTGACAAAGTTCCTCAAGAACTAAAGACTCAGGTTTCCAGAATGTTGGCTGTGCAAGCCCAACTTAGTACAACAGGGGCTATCAGTCTTGGCTTCTGGGTGAGGGCTGGCAAAAGCAGACTGTCTCAGAGGAGGATGGCTGCCAACCTTCTGGTCCCAATTCCAAAGACTAAAGACAGGCGGGCAGTGGTGGCACACGCCTTTAATCCCAGCACTTGGGAGGCAGATAATATCAATGGGTTACCAGGTCTCTGAGCTGGCTCCTCACAAATGGCCCTAAGGCCAGTGAGGCCCTTTGAGATACTATTGACAAACCACTACTTTATGCTGCCTGAGATGCCACAACACAACCCAGAGGAAAATAATTCAAAAATTCAAAAATAGATAGGTGATTCCCAAGTAGATGGAGGACACCAGGGTGAATAATCATCCTCACAAGAACTGGCTGGACTCAGTTAACTGACCTTTACAAGGTTATTCATCTGGGGTCCACAAAACTTGGTCTGAGTTTCTCAGACCTAGGTGTGTCATACCTAGACCAGAGAGGATGTAAGGGATGTCTCAGCCAGATGCCAGATCTGTCTGTCCTCAAGTAAATTCAAAATAGAAAGCCTATAGCCCAGGAATCGGTCTAAAATGATGCCATCACTCCTGGAATCCTTTGAAAGCTGATTGCAGGAAGATCTGGATTACCAGGGGAGGTCATGAGTACCTTCTATAATTTGTAAATAGCTTTTTCTTCTACATAGTTATATTCTGCACTTGGGTTGAAAATGCTCACTAGCTGAAAGGCTCCCCTAGGACCTCCTCCCATGGTTTACTCTCCACTAACAAAGGGATCCAACAATGGCCTGGATTTCACAGCTTAAACCTCTCAATTAACAGCTGAAGTTTTAGGTGTATGTTGAAATTATCATTGCCCCTATTCAACTTAAGAGTTCTTGTCAGGTTAAAACAAATAATCAGGGCATTAAAAGAAACTATTACGAAGGGTGGATAGACTTTCTGCCTTTGCTTT
>JADRCH010000030.1:9628733-9694242 GCA_019843965.1 Rhynchomys soricoides
GCTAAACACTTTATTTCTCACCTACCATTGTAGGCCTCAAACTCACCATTCAGCCAACTATGACCTTGAACTCCTGACCCAGCCACCCCAAGTCCTTTTGTTTCTCTGAGATTCCCATCACAGCTCAAATGTCTAAGTTTTTTTTTTTAACCTGTATTTGACTTGACTTTGAATTCTGATATTTACATTTCCTTGTGTTTACCTTAATTTCATCTCAATTCAAATTTCTTAATTTGATTGAATTATGCAAGGATTACTTGATTACTCTATATTTTCTTTAAGTTTTTTGTTTTGGGTTTGTTTGGTTTTTGGTTTTTTAAGACAAGGTTTCTCTGTGTAGCCTTGGCTGTCCTGGAAATCCCTCTGTAGACCAGGCTGGCCTCTAACTCAGAAATCCACCTGCCTCTGCCTCCCAAGTGCTGGGATTAAAGGCGTGAGCCACCACTGCCTGGCTTTCTCTAGGTTTTGAGCTTAAACTTTTTTGTAGATACTGAAGCACTATAGCAAAGTCTGAAGAATCTCATACCCTCAAGAAAACATAAGGGCAGAATGGCTGGCCATGCTTAGACTTCCCAGCCCTAACACTATATAGGGTTAAGAACTAACCAGACTGTCACCCACTGACTGACAAATCTCACTGTGAATAGGGCAGCCCTAATATTAATGCTAATATTAGATGACTTATAAGGGACCCAAACTTGTGTAATGTCCCAAAGCTTTATTGTGTGGCCTCCTTCTGTTAGCAGATACCTGCTCTTCTCTTGGTGCATGGGCACATCTGGACAACAGCAGTATCCCGGGCCTCTGAGACTATTTGGTTGGCAGGGTACCGATGATTTGACTAAATGGGCAGAAGCTTTCCAAATGGAGAGGTTCGTCAGGACCTAGAGGTATTAAAAGTTTCTGCATCTGTTAAAGCAACAGTTAGATTCCTTACTGAAATGGGCCTACAAGTTTGGGGAGGCTTAGCCCTGCCTCTCATGAGAAAAGTGGTCACAAGTAATTAGAAAACATTTTGTCACGGTTGGGGGAAAAACTCAAAAGAAAAAGAGGCAAAGATATAAATCAGATCATGGGCACTAGTCTCTGGTTCTCTTGGTCCTCTGGTCTCTTGGTACTGGCTGCGTCTTTAATTCTCATTCTGATTCATTAAGACCAGCAAGGAATGTCAGCCCCCAGACCTTAGCATAACTGGTCCTTTGAAGTACCATTTGTAAAACTTAGCACGTAGACAGCACTATCTGTCAAACTGGAAACAGAGGCCTTAAATATCTAGGGAAATCTCTAAATGTTCTAACCTTGGGCTTTAACTTCTATAGTTGCGCTTCCAGCTAGCCATTCTTGTTAACGGGAGCATGTCAACACACGTGCTTGGTGCTACGGCGGGATGCCGAGCACACATTGTAGTCTCTGGCAGCTTAATAAAGGCTTTCTACTGCTTTCAGCTCATGTCCCAGCAGTCTCTTCTGGTGGACAAGACACAATAACTGAAAACCAAAGATTAGGTGTTTTTTTTTCTGTATATTTTATTCAGAAACAATCACAAACAGGACAACAGTATGTAGAATTGTGGAAACTTTTTAAATAAATTCTGATACGATGGGGTTAGCAGGGAGAGTAAAATAGTTTACGATAAAATAAAAGGATAGAAAAACAGAAGAGAGTCCTGTGGCACTGAATAGGAAGCTGATCAGGTTTAAATATGACGCTGGATGGTTGACATCGAAGGTAAATAAAGATATTTCCAGAAGCCGAGGCGAAATAAAACGCAGCATAGCTTGGGGATGTACATCATTCAGCACAGTGGTTGGGTTTGAACCCTAGAACTGCACAAACTGGGTGTGGTGCTGCTTCCGGGCCATCGAGTCAGGATTTCAAGGGTAAGGCTTTGGCCCCTGCAGCACATCTGAGGCCAGTTTGGGATCCCTGAGACTGTCAACATAAAAAGACCACCAGCATGAAGAGGGCCCTCTAGAGCAGCAGCAGAAGAAACTGGGTGTGTACAGTTGGAAAAGCTATGCGGTAGGCTGGTTTCTATGACCGGAAGTTTGATAGGGCCACAGAGGCAATCTCCACGCTGGGGTAAAAAGGAAGCCTTTGGAGCCTCAGGGGCAGAGAGCTCAACCGAGTCTGGAGAGAGCCTGGGCTCCACAGAAAGACTACAATTTCAAAAAATAAAGGTAAACACTGGGGGAAAACAAATGCCTGAGATTCGTGGTTCAAAGGGTCTAACTGGGGATGGTTGCACTCCCTTTAACCCCTTGGGAAGTGGAGGTAAGAGGACCAGAAATTCAAGGCCATCCTTAGCTACATAGCCAATTGGAGGCCATCCTGGAATACATGAGACTCGTCTCTTTTTCTCTCTCTCTCTCTCATTCTTTTGTTTGTTTGTTCTTTTTCAAAACAGGGTTTCTCTGTGTAGCCCTGGCTGTCTTGGAACTCCAAGAAATCCACCTGCCTCTGCCTCAGGAATGCAGGAATTAAAGGCATTTGCCACCACACCCAGCTGACACCCTGTCTTAAAAGCACACCAGAATTGCACAAAGACAAGCATCCCTCATTTGCTTTCGTGGTTTTTAAGGACTTAGGAAGCTCTTCAGATTGTGGCTGGAATGCATGGAACACTCATTTTCTTCTACGCAGAACTATTCTCGGTGTGAGAAAGCACCCTGCAAGATAGCCAGGATTTAGATTTTAGTTTCTTTTCTTCAGAGCCCCCAAGCCTTAATATGTAGTCCAGTCTGGTTTGGATTTAAACCCATAATCCTCCTGCCTCTGCTTCCCAGTGCTAAGATTTAAAGGCCTTACCAGCGACTGGTCAGTTTTAGTTTTTACATCAGCCTGGGCTTTCTGCCTCAGCACTCTATCTAGGTACAAGAAGTTTGCCACTGTGTGTGTCCCTTGTGAGAGCTCTTATGCTCAGCAGACAGAAGGAAAATGAGCCTCTCTTTTAACCCATTAAGTGTACTTAAAACAAATATTGACTTACATTTTCTTTTATTTTTGAGACAGAATATATGTATCCTTAGCTGGAATTTACTATGTAGAACAGACTGGATCATTCATATGGGCCTGCCTCTGCTTCCAGAGAGCTGGGATTAAAGGCTTGGGCTGTCACACCAGATAAATATCAGTATTTGTATAGGTGTGCATGTGGGTGTGGAGGTATGTAGGTGTGTGTGTGTGTGTGTGTGTGTGTGTGTGTAGGTGTGTGGGGTGGTGAAGGTGTGTATGTGGGAGGGGAGTGGAGGCTGTGTTTGTTTTGGGTGGGTGTCACTTTGGGGAGATGGTTCTTCCTTCCACCACTGTTTCTGAGGGCTGATAGATCTTTAGGTTTGTGAGGCAACTGCTTTAACTTGCTGGTCCATCTCGCTGACCCTCTGTAGATGTTACTAGCAGACATATGGGTGGAGAGAAGGCATGGAGCCACTTCATCCTGGAAGACTCCACAGCACAGGGGCCTTTCTGAGGCCCAGCTGTAGAAAAAGACAGGGTGAGAGCACCAGATTCTATCTACAGAACCAGCACAAGCCAGAGACTGCCTTGGAGCTGGGAGAGTGTTCTCCTAGGACTGGAAGGAGTTCACTTGTGTCCAGACATAGAGGGAAGAAGGGTGCCATGTGGAGAAGTGTCTCATGACACACACATGAATTTGCTTCACAAGGAAGTGAGAAGGCGCTGGGCCAATGCGATGGCTAAGTGAGCAAGGATGCTTGCCACCAAGCCTTTCCATCCGAGTGGGGTCTCTCGGGCCCACACGGGACATGGGAGAACCAACTCCAGCCAATGTCCTGTGACCTCCACATTTGCACACACCCTGGCTCACACACGCCCAGACATACAACACACTCACACACTAGTGAATGAGAATGTGAATGGCTTTCATGCAAATTGGAAGTGTGGTGTGGGAGAAACAAATAGAACTTGTTACTGCACAATGACTTATTGCCCTAGATGAGACGTGACCATGGCTGTCTGGAGACAGAGAGGGAGTCCTTGTCCCAGTGAGCCCACTATTTAGAACTAGAATATTAGAAATAACGTCTAGTTGTAAGCCTTTGGCTGCTTTGCCTTTATTTGTAAAAGCTGGGTGAGACACATTGTAATACATCAACTTTGAGGGTCATCTGTGACTCTCAAATGACTTTTCACCTTTTTTGTGACTGGTTCCTTTGTGAGTACTAATCTAGTAGTCAAAAGTTAGACATTTTGCAAGAAATGGTAGAGAGGAAGGGAAAGGTGAATGTTCTGCTTCCTCTACAGTTGGCCATGAGCATGGGAGATCAGTGCTGAGCAGTCTCAGCTGAATTTAGCTCTCAAAGACTCAAAGGGAGCAGCCAATGAAGAGCAGGAAGTGAGGAGTTACCAGTTATCCAAGGCTTGCCAAGTTCCGGGAAAAGGAAGGTGCATGGTGTGTTTAGGAGTTAGAACTGACAAGGAGCTCTCTCGGGTGTGGCCAGTGTCCAGCAAACTCTGTCAAAACTATGAGGTAATGGGCTTAGGGAGCATCCTAAGTACAGGGCAATGAGCTAGAAGTCAGGAAATAGGTTTAAGGGCTGGAGGGCAATCCCCCTTCAGAAGCTGTCACCAGATGCTGTGGGCCAGGGTTCCCAAGTCCTGAGCTGACTATTAAGTCTCCATTCACGGACTGGGACTGAAGCTCTGGGCTGGGGTTTGTGTCATCTCTGCCGGCTGGAAGCCGCCTCTTGGCTGGAGCTCCATTGGTGGACTCCTGAACTCCTAGTTCACAAGAGCGACGACCAAGACCACGTCTTCCAGTTGACATGTAACCAGGAGAAGATAGATCCAGAGGATGTCGTGGGGCTATGGCTGGATCAGACTTCTGGACCTCATCACCTTTGGCATCTGATGGTTGCCTGGAGGTGTGGCACACCTGGGCATTGCAAGGAATGCTACTGTCCGTGGCTATAGGCAGAAGAGAGCGCGAGACCTGGCGAAGCCGGAGATGCTTCAGGCCCCAAGTTTTTCTTGGTGCTTGGATCACCCGCCAGGTGGTGAGCTCCTGACTGGTAGGCCCCATAGTTTCTGCGTGGTCCACAACTGCCTGATCTTGGCCGCGTTTCCACAACTCATATCGCTCAGGCTGCAGGATCCTCACAAAGGCGTCCATGGAGAAGCTCACCCTGGCCTCCCCACAGCTGCACTGAGAGGCCACCTTGCCATAGTCGATCCACCTTGGGGTGGCGAAATTGATGGCCTCTGCGCAGTTGAAGCCATGGTTGAAGCCCGCGTGGTAGCCATAGGGAAAGGTGACCATGAACTCCCCAGCCTCCTGGGTGATGCGGCCAAAGGGGATGCCATTCTCCTTGAGCACGGTGGGAGAGATGAGCGCCACCTTGTGCCTCAGGAAGGCCTGGCAGCCCTGGGAGCTGCCAGGGAAGAGTTCCCTGGCCAGGCGCTCCAGGCGCCTGCCATGCTCAGGAGGCACAGCATACCAGGTCTTGGGCTGCCCAAAGTGCAGGTAGTTGATACTGTACAGGTCCATGTCCTCCGTGTGCCACGCAAAGGTGGTCTTCCACATGCCAAAGTACAGGTAGGGCGTGTTGACGCCCTCAATCACAATGCCGCATTCCTGTTCCAATAGGTCTTGAATTGTTCCCAGGTGGCCCACGTTCCACTGTTGAGTCTTCCCATCAAACAGGGAGCCGCTGACGTCAGCACCATAAATCGGTGACTCATACAGGCGATTCTTCCAGTATTTTCTCTCCAAATCTTCAAAATCCACATGTGGCGGGGTCTGGTATTTTTTGCTGTTGGCCAGCTCGTGATACTGCCCCACTGTCATGCCTTTCTTCTTCTTATGGTATTGGGTGAACACACCTGCCTGCCCAGAGACCACTTGCTGCAGGGGAGTTGCTATTAAGATGTTGCTGATATTGTCATAAGACTGCCTGGCCCTCCATTCTTTTGGTGGGATGACCTTGGCCAGTCCAGCTCGGTGTGCCCCTTGGGACTCCATGTAAGCAATGTACTTGTCAAAATCGTTAAACTCTTCTTTGGTTGGACGAAATATCATTATGCTGCAATTTGGATTCTGAGCACAGGTAGACTTAGTTTTCATAGCTTCAATTTAAACACAGAACTCCAATATATACACAGGATTGAGGAAGGGGATTTAAAAACGAATTGCTGTGGGTGTGGTGGAGCCAAATCTCCTGACAGCTTCTGTGCATGTGATGGGATGAGCTTTTGTTAGGCTTGCTGACTAACCTAGAGCCAGCAACCAGGACATCAGCTCAGTCAGGGAGCCTCGGCTCTGATGTGTTCAGTTGGAGCCTGGTTCTTTCCTCTTGTTGGCTATTGGGTTGCACAGACTGGGGTACAGCAGAATCTCTTCAGGGATGTGACTAAAACACAATCTGAAAGAAAAAAAGAGTTGAAAATGTTTTTAAAAGCTCTTGGGGAAATTCAAATTAAACACATGATTGTATAGTACTTTCAGAGGTCCGATCCTGAGACTGCTGTTAGTGCCATGGTCAGAGAGTGCTGGTAATCCTGTTTCTAATAACCACGTTCTGAGGCATCCAGCACCCACCAACCGTGGGGTGGAGAAGCACATTGCTATACGTCTATCCAACAGAAGACCAGAAAGTGAGGAACCAATTTTATCATTGTGATATCAGGATTTTTCTAATTCAGGAGGATACCTATTACATGATTCCATCTATGTAAGATTGAGACAAGACAGAGAAATTTATGTTCAAAGTACACAGAGTGGGTATCTCTGTGAAAGAGATATGTTTGTGGGTGGGAGCCTAAGGAGGGATTTGCAGTTGTTGATCTGTTCTGAACCCAGATGCTTCGTAATGCTTATCAGAATGGCTTGTTGTGATCAGTCATCTAGCATTCTCTATATTAGCTTCAAATAGTTTAGAGAAAAGAGCACCGAAGCCGAAGAGGTGTGAATACCTAGGTTTGAAGGAAAAAGTGCTTAGAAATGACCCGAACATTCAGTCAAAAAAATCTAGGTGATTAGAATACGAAGTGGAAAGAAGATACCGTTAGGAAAAAGGGAAATTAAACATGGGCCAGGCGTTTGCTTAGCTCGCTGTGTGATGTTGTGGTCACGATGAGACGTTATGAGTAAGGGCTGTCCAAATACACAAGTAATGGGAGGTGTTCAGCCAGGCCAGAGGCTTTCCATGGCCATGCATCAGAGAGAGAAAGTCTACAGAATGTTTGTGGGCAGAGGGAAGAGCGAGCCCGTGATAATGATTGATCATCTGATCTATCCTAGATCAGAAACAAAACAAAGAGAGCATTGAGGGGAGAGGGTGGGGACACCATTTCATTACAAGGCAAATCTTTTTTTCCATCGTGTCAGACATTTCTGCTAGGATGCTGGGAATGGTGAGGTAGCATACCAAAACTAGTCTCTGAATGAGCCCCATCTTAAACCGAATGCTTTTCTGTGCCTTGGTATCTCCCCTAGTTTCCGACTTGTGCAGTTAATCACACTACCCTCTCCTTTCACAACCCCCCCTCAGACCCCTCATTTTTCTCCTCTACCCATTCCCATTCAGATAAACTTGGCCCTCAGCTTCCTTTTCTGTCTCAGCAAAATCCGCCCCTTCTCATCTCCTATGGCTTTAGGAGTTTACCCCGTCGCCCTTCATTGGCCAGAACCTTTATTGGAACCGTTTCCTATTCTACCCCTTGGAGCCTCACAGCTGTTCCATGGCGTTGGCTCATCAGCACCCCCACTTTATGGAGGCTGCTGTGGAGATGGTGAACCTGTTCACTTGTGTCTTGACTCAATTTCCATCTGGTCCTGCCTTGTCTTCCGTACAGTTACTGAGAGCTTTGTCTGTGCCACTCTTTTCTCAAGGATCTTGGGACTTTGCTGTAGGCGCTTGGAATACTTTTACTAGAGATAAAATTAAACAAGGCCCATCGGCCCACAGATTCCTGCCTCCTCTTGGTTGCACCCCATCTCTCCTGCTTTCCTCCCAGGTGAGGCTACCCCTCTCCTGAGCTGGTCTCTGCACTTCAGCTCCTTCCCTTAGCACCTCCCACCTTCACTTCAGACTGCAATCAGTTAAGCAAATGCTATCACCATGTCTTCATGAAGCTATCAGTCACCAGTATCTTTGCTGGGTAAAGCTTAAGACCTCCTTAACAAACTGACTTCCCCCACCAGATGCCACTCTGGGAGTCCCTTACTCATGGTGGTGTTTAGTGGTCACAGTCCTTGACCTCTAGGTCACTGTCCCTCTTCTCTAGATTTTTGCTCCTTGGACCCTTCACCACTGCCCTCATGCACATACGTGCAGCCTTCTCTCATTGCTCAGTTCTCAATCTAAAATTTCCACTTAGCATGCTGTTGGCACTTGTCGGTGCTGATCTCTGTCCCTTGAGCTCTCTGTCACAGCTATTTACTACTCATGCTCTCAAGTTTGCTCCTCTGTGTTGGATCTTCCACTGAGGCCTTGAAAGTCAATTGTGAAGGACAAGTGGACCGATTCTCCTTGAAACTAATTCTGGTGGCATCTTCACTTATACCAAGGATAACACAGCTACCCTAGTCACCGGACAGTTTCATCTCATGCTCTATCTAAACGGTCAGTAATGTCAAAGGCATCAACAGAGGCTACTGTGAGAGCCTGAAGCCAGCCTCACCAGCATGAGGTGGTCTCTCTATGTTCTTACCCTCCCCATAGAAACCTCAGGATGCAGCCTACTTTTCTCCCCTGCTGAAAACACTCACCGAGTACATTCCACCAGCCTTGAAGCTGACTACTGCCAGTACTCCATGCACCATGTAATAAGTCCCCATCTTATTCCAAGTTTTTAATCTTAAAAATTACCTATAGGGCTAGAGAGATTGCTCTGGGGGTAAAGTCCTTGCAGTGCAAACATGAGGACCCCTTTGTACAAGTCAAGCATGTATCTGTAACCCCAGAGGTGAGGGGTAGATAGACTGGTGGGGGGTAGTCTAGCCTAAATAACTAACTTCTGGTTCAGTGAGAGACCATATCTCAGAGAGAGAGAGAGAGAGAGAGAGAGAGAGAGAGAGAGAGAGAGAGAGAGAGAGAGATAAAGGCACCTGAGATATGCTTCTAGCCTCTACATAGGCACATAGGGACAAGTGCACGCCCATGCAAATGTGCATACCCAGGCATTCAAAACACACACACACACACACACACACACACACACACACACACACAATGTGTGTATATATGATTTTTAAAATTACTTTGAGATATACAATCAAGTTTAAATATATAGGCAAATAATGCATTCATCTAAAAACATGGTCTGAAAAGTGAGATAATTTAAAATGAGAGTGAAATGCCATACTGCAGATCTTTTCTCCAAGACTTAATAGAAATCCTTGCTGCTAACGAGCAATGTTAAGCAAGTCCCCAGTTCTAACTGAGTATTCAATTAAATGTAGTTTGAGCTAGGCATAGAGTGTTTTAAAACTGCGTTTGTAGCTCTTCTTGAAAGAGTAAGGCAATGTGTCTCTGTAGTCGTAAGTTGCTACGTGTACAAAGGCAATTCTGGGCTTTTACAAGTTTAATCGTGCTCACGATAGGATTGCCCAGCATCTGCCGACTATAGTCATAGCCATCGTCAGTGCTGCAGACAAACCTCCAGTGTTCACCTTCACGTAAGTGTAAGCCTGGCCTCTGGCTTCTCTCAAGTAGAGAACACTTGTCTCAGAGACTTCATCTGATCCATGGCAACCACAGTAACAGGAACCTTCACCCCAAAAGACTGGATGGTTCCGACAGCTGAAGAAAAGTAGTTTATCCCATCAGCAGTTAACTAATAAATGATGTCTTAACAGGAAGAATCTCTGGAAATTGGAAAGCCATTGCTCCGGATCTCTCCAGTCAGCCAGATACTCAGTAGGTAAGATACCTGCTGCCCAGACTGAGGATCTGAGTTCACTCTCCAGGACCCATGGTGAAGGAGAGAACCCCAACCATACGTTCTTCCCTGGCATCCGCACATGCACAGGGCACATTCTCCCAGAAACCCTCCACATAGAATGAACAGTAAAAATGCCTACATTCTGTATGTGTGTCTTTTGAACACAAGAAGACATAAAGAATATTGGTGGCCCTTTCCGCTACAGCCCTGGCACACAGTATAGAGGAGGAAACCATGTCTTATGTGCTTGTTGCAAATCTATTGCTTTACATGGGGGTTACCGGCACCGTGCCTCAAATATTACCCACCATTTCTTCACACAGAATCATTTTTATTGACCATTAACTTATCACTCATCAATCATAATGCTCAATAGCTGAAAAGTTCAGTTGAAAAGGTGGAAAAAGAATTAATGATTCACCTCTTCCCTCTCTGGACAGTTGTTTGTTCACATGTCCATTGTTACCACCAATGACTTACATGCAAATATCCACCTCATCTTCAAGAATCTGAAACAGCTACCCACTAAAATATTGAAATCCCTCTGGTTGCATACATATAAATGACATATAGTGCTGTAGGGTGAGCTTAAGATCTTTAGCACATGGTGCCAAGGCTTTTCTGTAAGAAAAAAAGTCTAACTCAAGTTATGATGTGTTTCTTGGGTCACCATGGAGATAAACGTTTTCAGTAGCGCTGGCCTTTAGAGCTCACCATATCTGCCCCATTCTCCTTGACCACTCTTCAACAGTAGTGTGTTTCATTCTGCTTAGACGAACAGTTTACACATCACTGGTACATGGCACACCATAATCCTTTGTTAGACTTATTAACATTTCTGCCTATCTGGTATAGCTTTTATATTTCTTTAATCCCACTGAAGTTAAAATGTTTTATGTTCTATATATTTTCTCATGTAAACACAAGCTCAAGTATTACTTTAATTTTATCTTTTTATGTGATCACTATAGCTTTTATTCTGCAGTTTTACACTTTAGTAACTTTTAAAATTGTTTTTGAGGGTTCTGGTGTAGCTGCCCCTTGTTCTTTTGTGTTGTCTGTGGTGAGTTTGGTCTGGCTTTCCCTTTTGCCCCAGAGAAGCTTCTCTCCAAGTGTTCTTAAACTTGACTAGCCTGACAAACCAGGCTAGCTTTATGAAGTCTCTGAGTTCCTTCTTTAAGGACATTCCCTGCCTGTCTCTTCTGCGGAAGCCCTGTAAACTGGGTGCTACGATGCCCAGGGTCGAACCCTTCTGATATTTTTATTTCTCCCAATTCTCTATGTTTTTTTTTAACTGCTTCACTGAATCTTGTGAAGGTTTGTTTTGTTTTTTTCTCATCTTCACAAATCTATATGTTTCCCTTTTGTTGAACTTTCAATTTTGCAATAGGTCATTCCTGCTGCCTTGGTTTTTATTGTGTGGATTCCACTGTTTTATATTGATCTTGTTTCACAGACACATTAATTTTATCTCTAAAACTATTAAAATATTACTTCTTTTTGAGTTCTGTTCCTTGATATAGTCTCTTTGAAGAGGCTGCTTGTCTCTTAGTTTTGGTCTCTCAAATGCACATTTAAATCCTTCCTCAGACACCTGGCAGTCCTTAGTTGTCTACAGATCAGGAAGCTGGCTGGAAGTGAGCTGTTTTGTACAGTGTTCGCCTGCATGGGGACCTGTTTATTTCCTCTTGGCTGGCCATAGTCCACAGTGAAAGATCTCCCAACCTTTCTCCTGGGCGTCACAGATCTGGATTCCCAAAGGAAAACAGTAGCTCAAATTTCCACTCTCTAACTTTTAAAAATTCACTTTACTTTACTCACTCCTGATGATCCCTGGCAATCTCCAGTCCAGAATCTACCTTTGCTCCTGCTGTAGAGCATGAACTGTAATCTTCTGCTCCATCTGACTGCCAATGTCCTGGATTTCAGAGAAAAGGTGTCATTTCCAGAGGTGCCTACTGCCATGACATCCTAAGACCCTTAGGTCCTGAGAGATAGCTGTGTTGCTTAGCTTTCCTGCTAATTTAGGACTCTCTTGAAGGATTTTATAAATCAGCATATATATTTGTTAAAAGATTTATTTATTTATTATATGTAAGTACACTGTAGCGCTGTCTTCAGACACTTTTTCTTCTTGGTCTGGCCCTGCTCGCTCCGGCCCCGCTCACTGTAGCTGTCTTCAGACACCCCAGAAGAGGGCATCAGATCTCATTAAGGATGGTTGTGAGCCATCATGTGGTTGCTGGGATTTGAGCTCAGGACCTTTGGAAGAGCAGTCGGCACTCTTAACCACTGAGCCATCTCTCCAGCCCCAGCAGATAGTATTTCTTTAACCAATTTCCAACTTCCACATTTTGCTACTATCTGCTATCTTATCACCTCTATAAGTCTGTCCAAATACAAATACTGTTACTGTCACTTCAAAAGGCTTGGGGGAAATAAAAAACTGATGGCACTTAAATTATTGTATTCATGGATTCTGTTTTCCATACTCCATGGTTACTATTCATCAGATGCGTAATGAGAATTGCTGACTCAGGAGCTCCTCAGAAAGGAGTGTGCTTGGCAGGCAGCTTGTACCTCCAGTAGGCACTCGCAGAGGCAATGAACATATCACTTCCAGAGCTGCGTTTGTTTGGTTACCCAAGTCATCTATATGTCTCTGCCCCACAAACTTCAGTGCTCCATTCCTCATTAGGTGCAAAACAGTGGCTTTTCCTGGATGCTTTTGCCTTTAAATGCCAGTATTTTCTATGGACATTCAAGTTGGGAGTATACAGGAAGTGTGCATACAAAGAAATATACTCAGCAGGAAGAATTGGTCAAGCTCAGTAAAAGTTATATTGTGACATAAATCCTGAATAGTGGGATTTGGCCTTAAAATTCAGCAATATAAGCATCACATTATGACTGCAGTGTGGTCTATGGAATTACGGTATTATTTGTTCTAGTTACTTTATTCTTTGCGGCAACTGGGATGGTAAGGTTGTGTCCAGCTACAAAGAAGAGCGGAGGTCCTTAACTCCCCTAACAAGGACACACCGCTCAGGGAATAAGTCACCTTCAATTGTAAGTCTTAGATACGCTCCCTGTGAGTCTGTGAGTCTTGTGCATGACTTAACGCTAACACAATCGCCCTTCGGCATAAAGTATGCTGAATTTTATAGCATTCAACTGAGAGAAGCCTCATTCATACACATCCTCTCCTTCGCTCCTGTTCCCCCAAGCCAACTGTTTGTGTACTTTAGGTATTTATTCTGCTTTTCCTGTGCTTTTGGGTTTTTTCAGTTTCAGATCCTATGAACATATCCTACAAACAATGTGGAATATATTCTGTGACACTCCATCCCAACACTCAGACTGTCCCTGACCCCTCATCGCTCTATCACATTTCCTGGGTAAAATCTTGAATCTTTGCCACATAAAATTGACCACAGCTGATTTTTATAGTGAACAGTGACTACACTGCTACTTTTTTAAATAAAATTTTATTCTTTCTCCTTTTCTCTGTTTTATACATACTCATTCCCCGATTCATTCCTAGAAATGTAAATCTAAATGCTCAAAGCCAGCTAGGTCACTGAAGCAGATTTCTCTTTTCGGAAATATCCTTCCTGGAGATCCTATGCTTGCTTGAAGCTGAACCAGTAGTCCTAGGTAGTTGCGCAGCCTGCACTCTGATGTTGTTCATCCTCCAGCCTCTATGGTTTACCCTCTCAATTATGTTCTGTCCCTCAGGCCCTTCCTGACAGGCTCCATCCATGTATTGCCACTTGCTTTGATAGGGAATATCCACTGGGAATATCCCTGGAAGTCCCATAGAGATTAGAACTCTCCAGAAGAAACACATTGGGCTTTGAAGACTGCATCCAGGAAGAATATCCAACAATCTGTACTAGGCATTCATAGAACCTTTTCTTAATAAAAGCACCAAAGATGCTGAGCAAAAGCCATTTCCAACTAGAAGTTATGCCACTGTTGCCTCTGTAAACTCACTACACCCCATCACAAAGATAGATGACAAAACTTATCTAGGTCTTCCTGGGTCAATGTCTACCATTTTTGCTGCAGTAGATGCTATGTGATGAAATCTGGCTTCAGCTCTAAGTAAGGCAAGGATCATGTCAAAAGTTTCCTAACTAGGGAACAAGAACCTTGGAGTTAGTGGGCGGCCATAAATTCCACACCTATTTGCCAATATTTGAAATCTGAAATTAACTTGGTTTTACACTACTGCTTTCCTCTGAGAATTCTAAAGACATTCTTCTTCTGGTGTCTTCCCAAAAATCCAAAATCAACCTTTTGCTAATCCTTTTATAAATTCTGTGTACACTTTTAGACTACTCCTCTGATTGTTTTCAACAGTTCTGTTAGGCTGTGAATGATGAATCTAGTCTGCTTTAGGTATGCCTTACACAAACTCCTGTTCTGCATTGCTGGGGAACAGCCTGATCATTTCTTCCCCACTCCATGTCTCCTTCTCTCCATGCACATGGATAATCTATCATCTGGACACCAAATCTCATAGCTGATCCTTTAATCTTATTACCTGTTCTTCTTATTTTATTTTCTTTTTCCAAAACAGGGTTTCTCTGTGTAGCCCTGGCTGTCCTGGAACTCACTCTGTAGACCAGGCTGGCCTTGAACTCAGAAATCCGCCTGCCTCTGCCTCCCAAGTGCTGGGATTAAAGGCGTGCGCCACCACTGCCCGGCTTGTTCTTCTTATTTTCAATATCATTTTTCAGTCCCAAAAACTACTTTGGTTGTGTGAATGTTCACTGTAGATTAATTGATGAAGATTTCTCTTCTCTCTGAGAGGGTTAATTTCTTTTTAGGTTCCATTTGCTCTCTGTCCTTCACCTTTTCTCTCTGTATTCAGTTTATGAGGATGTTCTGGTTTCCCTGTACTAGGTTAAGTGTATTTAAGAAGGCACTAAGTAACTATGTTTGTTATGAGTGCTCTAGTAGGAATCTAGCCATTTCCTTTGGAGATGGAGACACCTGTCAATATCTAAAAGTGAGTCTAATTAAAAGACTTGAAGTGCTGGGATTAAAAGCATGTGTCATCATGCCCAGCTATACATTTTTTTAATAAGTAACTGGGGCCAATGAATTTGTGGTGTCTGAGAGTTTTATTGGTTTTTTGTTTGTTTGTTGTTTTTGTTTTCTGGGGTTTTATTTTTTGGAGTTTTTTCTCTTGTTTGTTTTTTGAGACAGGGTTTCTCTGTGTGGAACTAATTCTGTAGACCAGGCTGTGCCTTTAACTCACCTCCATGTCCAGTTCTTCTTCTTGGTTTTTAAAATAGATACACTAAAATAAAAAATAAGGTGTGGTAGTTGGTGCTGGAATCTAAGCATTCCAAAAGGGGCAAGAGGACCCTGAGACTGGGGCAACCCAGGCTAAGTGGTGAGTCCCAAGGACAGGCAGGGCTACACTGTGAAGCCCTCTCTGAAACAAATCAGATGACTAACAACGCCTACAGACCAACTAGTAAGAAATGGTAACTTCACCTTTCACAGTTGCTTCAGGCAGTTTTTAAAATTCTACTGAGACAGAATTTACATGTTTAGTGTCCACTTGAGTGCTATTAAGTGCTGGTTACACATAGTGCTGTACAACCAATCATCTCTGCAATCTAATTGTAAGGTTTATCAGTCACTCCAAACAACATGTTTCCATCCTCAGTCACTGCCCATTCCCACCCACACCAATGCAACTCTACCGTTTCAATTTCCCTATTCCTGATATCAAACGTAAGTGAAACCTGTGATCTGTGGCCTTTTGTGCTGAGCTTCTTTCCTACAGCAAATTCTTGAGATTTGTGTTGTATTACACACCAGCATTTTGTTTCCTCTTATGACCAAATAGTGTTCTGCGATGTACAGATAGACCACATGATCCATTCATCAGTTGATATAAATTTGGGTTGTTCTCACTCTAAGGCTGTTATGTTCATATGTTCATAACAATGCTGATATGAACATTCATGTATATGTCTGTCTTGGATACCTAAACTTGGTGAACCAGCTCTGTTGAACATTTTGAGAAATTGTTACACAGTTTTCCAGAAATAACTACATTTTTTTCTCCCACCAACAGTAATGAGGGTGTCGATTGTACAGACAGCCTCTCCAACTGTCTTCTCTTAGAGAAATTCCAGGAGTGACCATCCTGGTTTAACATGCACTTCCTTAGTGACTAACTACAGTGAGGATCTTTTCATAGGCTTATTGACCATTCTGCATAGTTTTAAAGAAATTTCTGCTCAAACCTTTTGTTTTATTGCTGAATTGTAAAAAAGTTCTTTTTGGCTTAAGTATGCCTTTTTGAAGTGCATATGTTTTGATCTTTTTTGGGTAGGGGTGTTTTGAGACAAGGCCTGGCTATAGAGCTAGGTCTCCCAGCTGCTGGGATTACAGGAATGTGCTACAATGCTCAGCAAAAATCTTAAAATTTGACAAGTCCAATTTACCATTGTTAAAAGTTGTTGCCCACCATTGGTGTTGTGCACTAATTACTGTCTCATCTGAGGTCACGAAACATTTGCTGTTCTATCTTCTAAGGCTTTGATGTTTTAGTTGACCTTTAATTCTGTGGTCTCAATTGAAATTAATTTTTGTGTAGGAATCCAAATTCATTCTTTTGTACATGGATATCCAGTTGCTTCAGCTCCATTTTGTTTTCCGAAGATTATTCATTTTTCCTTGAGTTGCCCTGAAACTTTTGTTGAAAATCCTCTTATCACAAGAGCTTTGGGGATTTGTGTTCCACTGAATCTGTGCACATCTGTGTCATTGTGGTGACCATCCTAAAAACATACAAACCAACAGAACAGGTCTTTTTTGTTTCTTTATTGTTCTAGGTGCACTTGCTGGCCAGCTTCTTGGACTGACCATTTTATTGATTTATGCCATTATTGTTCATGTACTAACATCTTCCAAGTTTCAGTCTATGAATTATGATGGTAGTTAGTTCTTTAAGGTCGGTCGCCCGCTGAACTGCTTCTCTTGTTAACTTTAACTTGTAAACTATCGATGTTTGGATGGTCAGATAATTCTGACCATAATCTTGTCACAAACACCTTACTGACCAACAACGTCTATTTAAACTATAGGTAGCACATATTTTGGAAAACACTGAATGCAATTAAATTCATTTCTTTTTCGTTGTGACTTACTTCTTTATGTCTTGTTTAAGTAGTCTGCCTTCTGGAAGCCACACATCTATCTTTTTGTTTGTTTGTTTGTTTACTTATTTTTGCCAGTGGAAATCAGAAGAGAAAATACATCTGGAACAAATTTGGATAGCAATAGCTAATAGAACACAATCTAGAATTTGAAATTCCCCATAAACACTCAGATGCTAATCCAATTAATCATAACTTTTAGGTTTTAAACATAACATAGATGATTGAGATTTAGTTATAGGGTAATTTTCTGCTGGAGTAATTTTTGCTTCTCATGAGCCTCTTCCTACTTTTCTGACATCTTTACTCTCTCTTATGTAGATACAAATGAATAAAATATTTGAAGCTATGATCCACATATGAGAACATGTGGTCTTTGTCTTTCTGAGCCTAGGTTACTTCACTTAATACATTTCCCAGTTCTATCCATTTTCCTGCCAATCCCCTAATATCATTTTTCTTCCTGGTTGAAAACTCCAATGTGTATATGCCCCATATTCTCATTATTAATTCGTCTATTGATGAACATGTAGGTGATTTATTTTCCTAGCAATTCCTTTTTCTAGCAGGCATAGACGAACAAGTAGCTTTTCAGATACTCAGTCTTTTGGGTGTCTAGAGATAGAATAGCTGTGTCACAAGGAAGCTCTAGCTTTAAGTTTTGAAAACCAGTCATACTCCCATAGAGACTGAATCAGTTTGTACCCATCAAACTCAACAGTGAATGAGTCTCCTTCTCTCTTCCCCCCTTTTCCTCTCTCCCTCTCTCCCTCTTCCCACTCTCTAAGTCCTTTCCAGCGTTTTTGTCATTTTCCTGATAGCTATCCTGATATGGGGTGAGACAGAATCGGAGTAGTTTTAGTCTGTATTTCCCAGATGGCTAAAGATGTTAAGCACTTTGTTGTGTGCTGAGTATCGATACTGTCAGATATAGAGCTGGCAGATTGCCTTCCGTTCTGTAGGCTGCCTCTTCACTTACTAATTTTGCTGTACAGAAGACCCTTTTAATTTCTTCAAGTCCCACCAGCTGATAATTAATTACCCCTATTTCCTGAGCTACTAGAGTCCTCCTCAGAATGTCTCTCCCTATTGCTGTAGTATCTCTAGATTTTGGAGTTTTACAGTGTGGGTTTCAATCCACTTACAGGTGATTTATATGGATCTAAAGGTGAGAGATAAGGAGTTAGTTTCAGTCTACATATGGAGATCCAGTTTTCCCAGCACCTCGTTGAAGATAGTGACTTTTCTATTTTTAGCACTTTTGTCAAAAACCATGGGACTTAGCTGTGTGTGTTTATGTTAAGGGTTTTTGTTGTTTGTTCCCTGTTTCACTTATCTGCACATCCATTTTTGTGTTGGCACCTTCTTTTTTGTTTTGGTTTGCTTGTTTTCCAAACAGGTAAAATACTGTGTTTAGAAAAAATAAATCTGAATTTCTGGTCTTCCCATTTTCTTTCGCTTTGTTTTTAGAGGTCCCGTTTCTTAATTTTCCATCTGCTCCTTCCTTTGTACATATCTGTGTGACTACTCTGTTTTATTTCTATACTACTTAACATTGAGAGTTGGCACACAAAATCTCACCATCCACAATCATCCCTTTTGCAAAATTTGGCTACATTTATACTTACACTTGAGCATTCTTTTGTTTTGTTTTACTTTTTTTTGTTTTGTTTTTTCTGAGACAGGGTTTCTCTGTGTAGCCCTGGCTGTCCTGGAACTAACTCTGTAGACCAGGCCGGCCTCGAACCCAGAAATCGGTCTGTCTCTGTCTCCCAAGTGCTGGGATTAAAGGCGTGCGCCACCACTGCCTGGCTGAGCATTCTTTCTAGAGTAAATTCAGCTCACTCCTGTTGCTTTGATTTAGGATTATAGTGAAATAACAAACAAACAAAAAATTGGAGCCAGGTTTCATTCAGCTCTTTGAGCATTCTTGTTTGTTATCTGTATTTACTCAAATCTTGATATACTCAACAGTACTTTAACCATGATGGCGATACATCCGTTTCCTTACGCTCTAAGAAGCCTTGGTGTGTGTGCGCGTGCATGCGCACAAAATACAAATGCTTCTTGATTTTACATTCCTTCCTAAACATTATTTTTATTCTGTTTTGACTGAATATTGGGTTTATAATGTTTCATGTCTATTATTAGAGTTCTGTTGCTCATAGTTACTCTTTTTGCTTTGGAACTTGACACAAAGACAGATTCTTGCTAACTAGGCGCATTCCTTAGTGAAATGCTAAGTGTTGCCTGCCATGGGAAACTCCTCACTCACTCACTGTACTAAGAGTTGCTCTCAGCTCTCATACTCTCAAATCCCAGCATCTATCACCTCATCTGAGACCTTAAAATATAAGGAGCCCAGGGATGACAGTATAAACCAGAACCTTATTGATACATCAAGTGAAAAGCAACAGAAACACAGAATTATATTTTCCAAAACTGCAAAATACATTCTTTCAAGTATTATAAATACTTCAGAGAATTGACCAAAGAGTTTGGCTGGAAGTTTTAAGTGTCAAAAATTTGAAGTATCCAGAATATGTTCTACTATAAAACAATGAGGTGGAGTCAGAAATTAAGGACACAAAACTAGAAACCCCCAAATGTAAACTGAAAATATATTTTTAGATAAATCCTTAGTAAGAATGAACTAAACAGTTAAATGAGGAAATTCATTCTCTATAAATGAGAATGAAACGACTACTTTTGAGGTCTGCGGTCTGCTGGTAAATAATATTAAAGAAAAGCTGAAAACCTTAAGTAAAGAAATAGTTAAGGCAGAGGCTAGGGAATTATATGAACTAGATAGGCATCAATCGAAAAGGAAATTTTTCAAAAAAAAAACTTAAAAGGAACTAAAATTAAGACCAGAAATCAATGAAATACAAAACTACCTAGAGTACAGAGAAACTCAAACTTTTGATAATTTTAATAAAGTTGAAAAATATTCAGTGAAAATGTTGACAAGTAAAAGTATAAGCCACAAGTATCCAGCTATGGTGCCAGAGGTCATCTCTGTAAAGGCTAGTGACACAAAAAAACTGAAAAGAGAAAGAGAAGGTGAAAACAGGAAGAAAAAAAGAAAGAGCATGGATAATTTTACACTAATGCACATTTTAAATGAAGAGAATACATTTCTAGAAAAATTAACAGACACAAGAAATGAGAAGATTGACTACATTTGTAACCATCAAAGAAATTGAAGTAGCAGCCGAACTCTTAAGAAACAAAATTTCAAACTCAAGATGGCTGTACCAGGGAATTTTACCAACCATTTAAAAAGAAGTTTAATCCCAATCTTGGCAAACTTTCCCAGAGAACAGAAGATATGCTTCCTAGTTTGTATTATAGCCCAAATCCTAAGAATTAGGAAAAAGGAAACAGTTAATATCCCCTTTGAGCACCGACAAAAATTCTAAGTATGAGCACACTGACGGCTTACTCCAGCAAAACAGTTAGGTAAAACCCTAAGTCTATTTATTGCACACTAACCGATTAAAAGGAATCTCAAAGCAGAAGAGGTGCATTAAAAATGATGTCTGCACTTGCACACCAGTGCTGCTCACACTTTGGTCTGAGAAGGTTCTCTTTGAAGCAAGCAACAGCAACTGCAGGGACTCATGACTAGTCCAGAACTGAGAGTAAATGGCTGTTGGATGCTCAAGCCTAGATGGGACACTCAGAAAACATGGTGGAAGGGGCAGGAAGAATGGCAGGCAGTGGCAGAGTGTCAAAGAATGATCTCCAGGCACAACATGGCTTACACTCTTGAACGTAAAAGCTGTGATTACCTGTGTTGGACCTACACAAGATTGGACTTGTCAGCATCCTGCCAGGGAAGACAGAGGGACTCATGAGGCCCCATCCCTCTCTGAAGATCTGTAGGTAACTAATGATTCCCAGGGGAAGGAAGACATTCTCTTCAGTAGTTTAGCTACTGGTAAGATGCCCATGGTCCCGTAAGCAACCCTAATGAAACTCATTGGGTCACAAAATAAACAATAAGTAGATGTTGAAGTAGGAAAGGGATTGGTTAGGAAGAGGAAGTGGAGTCAGTAGGAGGCAAAGAGGCGTGAACACAGCCAAGACACAATATGTGCAGCACAGATGAAAATGTCACAATAAAGCCTTCTACCAAATATGACTTTTTAAATAGTTTTCAACAACCTAAAATAGTAAGAAAAATACTATAAAACACATCATTGCAAACCATCAAAATTGTTCTCAACAGTAATAAGTTAAAAGTTTTATCTTGTAGATCAAGAAAAAAACAAGGACGCCTGGGATCAGAATCTTTATTCAACATTGTCCCGGAAGTTCTAACCAACACAAGGCAAAGAAAAAGGGAAGGCAGAGTGGAAAGAAACTGAAAAAAAAATTATCATTATTGGCAGATGGTATGTATATAAAAATATTCAGAATAAACCACTTGAATTAACAGAAGAGTGTGGTGAGTTCTCTGAATTTAAAACAGGTATATTTAAAAATCAATTATATTTGTGTACATCAGCCACAAATGATCCAAGTTTAAGAATGATATAATTGGCAATAGCATTAACTATTCATGAAAGCTTGTGAGATTTCTTTGAGGCAGTAATGTAAATATATTCAGAAAAGTAGTAAACTGACATGCTTTAGAAAACAAAGATGATCTAAACAAATGAAAAGAGTAAAGACAGGAACAAAGAATGGAGCAGAGACTGAAGGAAGGACCATCCAGGGACTGCCCACCTGGGGATCCATCCTGTCTGCAGACACTAAACCCCCAATACTGTTGCTGTTACCAAGAGATGCTTGCTGACAGGAACCAGGTGTGGCTGTTTCCTGGGAGGTTCTGCCAGCAACTGACCAGTGCAGATGCAGATGCTTGGAGCCAACCATCAGACTGAGCTGGGGTCCCTGGTGGGGAAGTTGAGTGACGGAAGGACGGGAGGAGCAGAGAGGGATTGCAACCCCATAGGAAGAACGATGTCAGCTGGGCAGACCACCCAGAGCTCCCAAGAACTAGACCACCAACCAAGGAGTGCACAGGGAGGGATCCATGGCTCAGGTACATATGTAGCAGAGGATGGCCTTGTCTGACATCAGTAGGGGGAGAGGCCATTGGTGCTGTAGAGGTCTGATGCCCCAGTGTAGAGGGATGCTGGAGTGGTGGGGTGGGAGGGGGAGTAGAAGTGGGGGTGTGGGAGGGGGCTGCACCCTCATAGAGGCAAAGGGGAGAGGGGAGAGAACAGATGGGATGGGGAAGTTCTGGAGGGGTAACTGGGAAGGGGGATATCATTTGAGATGTAAACAAATGGAATGATTAATTTAATAAAAGAAAAAATATATACTTTATTCCTAACTCTAAAGACCCACTACTATAAAAACATCAGTTCTCAAATTTGCAAATGTAATGTTATTTCAGTTAAAATTCCGAGTGTATAGTCCTTGAGAGTTAGCTCTTGAATATACAAAGGGCAAAGAGATCTTGGAAGACAGGAAGAGGTAGTAAGAATTGTTTAACTAGGTGTCAAGACGCCACCACCACATCATGGACAAAACGAATGCTTGGTGGCCTGAGAAGCCTTTAAAGGTATTAACAGAGAAAAATTAGTATGCTTTTAAAGTAAGAACATTCTCAAGTAAAAAAACATGATGCACATAAGAAAAAGGACTCATAAATTGAATCCCCAAATGGAAGATTTCCATATAGTAAAATCCGTGTCAAATATTTTCAAATGAGAAGCTAAGAAGTAGGCAGTCGTATGTGCAGCATGAATAATAGCAGGAATTACTACCCAAAGCATTAAGACCTCAGAAACCTGTAAGGACAGACAATTCAATAGGAAAGTAGTATGCGCGCTCAAAGAAACAGTCAAGACATTAATGACAAGTCACTGCACACACTGCCAGGCCAGGTAAAAGTGAGAAGCTGGACACTATCAGGCATGGTGACATTCCACAAGAAGAGCTCCCCCTCTGCTGAGTGGGTCATATGAAATGCACGTGCGGACTCCTGCATTTCTAAGGATATCTGTAGTAGCCTTGTCAATGTCACTGTAACAGAAGCTTACCTGCTAGATTTATAGAGTCCATTTTACAGCTGAATTCCACACAGCTACACATGACACACATACGTGGGAGGGCAAAAGGAAAAGTGAGATTCACTTATGTAACGTCTAAATACAGAGTTCAAGCTTGACAGTCCTGAGTTTCATTTCCTGTGTAATCCATTCATGGGCGTGTAGGACAGTACGTTTCGGGGCCTGATTGCATTTCTTTATTAGGAAAACTATTCACCTTTTTTGAGCTGTTAGGTTCATAGATGGTGGATGTTAGTAGGGAGGAGAATGATTCAGTTGGAAGAAATGGAGAGAGATTTGATTAGTTATAATTGAATTGGGGTAGGCTGGCCTAACTAAAATTTTGATAGTATAAATAAAGGAGCCTGACCATCACATGAGTTTCCCCTTAAGAGACTATCTTCCGAGACGAACGCCTTTCTCTGGGTCTTGTATGTTTTCTTTTAAAATCCAGACTCAGGTAAGCAGAAGATAAATTACCTTTTTCTCTCTCAAACTGTGGATGTGTGCAGTAGACTGCTCACCTGTCACCTCACCTACACCACAAAAGACACACATACGAAACAAAAATTTCTACAGCAGGACACGATCTCTTCCAGTTAAAGTTCATTCATTCATCTGTTCACTCAGTTATTTGGAAAAGTTTTCCTAAGGGAATGTTAGTGTTAATCGCTGTTTTAAATGTTTGGCCCCTAGCACTAAGCATGTCCTCATGGAACTTATATTATTGTATATGTTCTGCATAGAAGGGGAAAACAGGAATTTTAGCTAACAACACAGGACCACACACATGCAGAAGACAAGAATACAGAACGCTAGAGGCCAGAGAGAGGAGCAGCTGAAGCTTTAGCCAGTGCTGTCACAGCTGGCTGTCATTGTCTGAGCAAGGAGGAAGACCTTTCCTGACCACTGAGCAAAATCTCTAGAGCAGAAATAGCTGTGTCTTAGCAAGAAGGTAGGTAAGCTGTAAAGGCACAAGGGTTGAGCCTCAGAGGCAGACTAGGACCTGGAAAACTCTGCAGTCCACTGTAGGAATGGTTTGCCTTCTTCTGGGATGGTAATGGGGTGCCGCTGCAACTTCACTGGCTGACTGAGTGTCCTTTTTCTCAATCCCATTCTCAATCCCAGTTTTTTCATAAATTGCTGGGAACACAGCATTATAATGTAATCATTGAAAGGTTGAATCATGTGTTTTTAGGATTTTATTTTATATATATACACACATTTTATATACACATATTTTATATATACATATGTATATGTATGTATGTACACACATATATAGTTGGTGGTGGTGGTTTGTTTTTGGGTTTTGTTTTGTTTTTCAAGACAGGGTTTCTCTGTGTAGCCCTGGCTGTCCTGGAACTCACTCTGTAGACCAGGCTGGCCTTAGACTCTCAGGAATCAAAGTGTCTCTGTTTTGTGTGCATCTATGTGTGAGTACACCCATGTATGTGTGGGTGCCCACCAAAGAAGGTGAGAGATCACCCAGTTCTGGAAATATAGGCAGCTATAGGCTGCCAAATGTGGGTGCTGGGAGCTGAACGCGGGTACTCTACGAGAGCAGCACGGGCTCTTAAGCACTGAGCCACTTCTCCAGCCACATGCTCACATGCTTACTTTCTGTTGTGGTTGGTATTTCTTTTCTCCAGTTTCTATTGAGTTGTTTGCATGCATGCATTTGTTTATTTATTTATTACATTATATGTCTAAGTCACAGGAGCAGTACTGGGTATATGTTAAAGACTTTTGTCTTCTAATCTGACATTTAGCTGTTGGCTTTGTTCACATTTCCTACATATAACTTACTTATTTTGAGACAGAGTATCTCTATGCAGCCATGGCTTTCCTGGAATTTACTACGTAGACCAGACTGACTTTGCCTCTGCTTCCCTAGTGCTGGGATTAAAGGCGTGTGCCATCCAAGCCTGGATCATGACTTTTTAAGGCATGGTTCTTGACTCAGCCTCAGGTGTACTGGTATCATAGGTATGGATTACTACACCCAGTTTAAGATTTAAGGTCAATGTGATTTTGAAATTGCAAAGCCATAGGCTGTTCTGTGTCATCAAACTCTCCTTCCAAACAGCAAGTACTATGTCTTCTGAGATTTGCTTATGAGACTTTTAAGGGTTTTTTATTACCCCTTTGAATACTGTTTTTCTGTAACCTTTGAAAGTGGGATTCATAATTTCCCTTCCATACAGAAAATTTCACAATCACAAGTATCACATAACACATCTTACCATGCTACACACGACTTCTGCTGTGTTAAAAGTGAAGGCACACACAAGCTGGTGTGATCTATGAGAGCATGAGACAGAACCTGCGTCACTAAGGCCTTGGGGATAGGACCCACCTTACCAGGAATCACATAGGGTCACCTCATCTCTAGTGACACATGGGAAATTAAGGACAAAGCAACCTGACAGACAAGCCAAGCAAGAACTCCTTGTAGAGGGGGTGCTATTTTCCAAAGGTCAGAGAGCATCTATCACAGGACTGAGGAGATGGTCTGTTGTGACATGCTTGTTGTGCAAGCATGAGGACTCGTGTGGCGGAGAGCATCTGTCACAACCCAGGGAGGAAAGGCAGGCAGGAGGCTCTGGCTCGTCAATCAGCCTAATCCGTTTCCAACGCTAAGGCGAAGAGCAATGAGCAAGACCCACGTGACCCCTTGCCTCCACATGCACATGCACCAACAGCACGCACTCGAGACTGTGTACGGAAAGGTGGAGGGGGGGGGCCTGAGCTGAAGAAGGAAATACGTTAATACGTTTGTAGGAAAGGAGATGGCTGATTCTGCCAAAGTGACTGGACCTGGAACCACGTAACAGATAAGCTGGCAGGACCACCTGTAAGGGATTTTCTTTTTCTTTTTCTTTTTTTTTCTTTTCTTTTCTTTTTTTTTTTTTTTTTACTTTTTGGTTTTTCGAGACAGGGTTTCTCTGTGTAGCCCTGGCTGTCCTAGTACTCACTCTGTAGACCAGGCTGGCCTCAACTCAGAAATCTGCCTGCCTCTGCCTCCCAACTGCTGGGATTAAAGGCATGCGCCACCACTGCCTGGTTTGTAAGGGATTTTCTTGATCAGATTATTTTAGATAGGATGACCCACCCTAAATATGAATAGCAGCTTTTGGTGGCAGCCAGATAAAAGTCAGCCCAAGGGAAAAGCCTGGGGTTTGCCTGCCTGCTTTCCATGGCACTGTCCAGTTCATCTCCTCCCCCCCCCCCCCCCATTCTCAGGTTGCTGTCCAGTTCATCCACCCTGCTGCTACTAGTCTTTGTTGATATCAGAATCCAGATTCTTCAGCCTTCCAATGTGGAATGAAGACCAGAGGCCCTCAAGGAACGAATCCTTCAGGCATCAGAATGGGACTGTTTTAAACTGCAGAGACAAGTAGTCTTGTAGACTGTGTGGCTTCTGAGTTCTCAATCTCCCCAGTGTCAACATCCACACTGTATCATGACAGCCATTCTAGTAAGTCCCCTCTCACTGTATATTCACTCTTATCAGTTCTGTTCCTCTGGAGAAACTAATACAGACATCTTTCCAGCTTCATTTCTTTGTCTTACGTGTTTTCACTGTGTAAGTCAAAAGCTTTATGGTATAATTTCCTTATTATTTATAAGTACATAAAGTTAACTTTTTTGTTTTGTTTTACCTTTATCAACACTTCCAGACTATTTTAATCAAATGCTTTTACTTTTGTGAGCTAACTTTTTTATGCTCAACCATAATGGAATCATCAAGTGTTTAATTAATGATTCAAAAGTCAAATGGCCTGTGATGACTTGTTGAAGTGTAAGTCAGCTGGAATACAAAAACTAAGCCCTTTCTGTCACCATCTTGCCATTGAGATTTCATTCCTGTGTTCATACACGGTTCATTCACTTAACTAGTACTTACTCAGAACCTGTCATGTACGGTGTACTGCTCTATATGTAGAGGACACTAGTGAATAGAGGCAGGGTTCCTGCTTTACTGGAATTTAGGTTCTGATGTCAGACAATAATAGTATTAGTAACAGCCAATAATGATTCAGCAAGTCACTTGCTGAAATAGTTCTAAGCACTTTACAAATAGTGATGTAATTACCACAGTAACAATAAGAATCAACCCTACTTTTTTGCACAAGGGATGGAGGACAGGGGAGGAAAAATAATTTGCCCAATTGTACATAGCTAGGGAGGGAAGAAATGGAGTGAGAGCCAAGAGAGCCTCATAGAGTAGATACTTGGTCTCAATACTTTTCGTCAGACCAAAAAGAAAAAGGTGCACGAGGTAATATAATCAAAGAGTGAACCCAGCTAGCGTTCAGCACTATGGAAATACAGAACTGGGTGCTACAAAGTCATTTTTGGAAGGGAGGAGTGGGGTACAGTATGGATGTCAGGGGAAACCTGAGGAGCAGCACTAAGCTATGACCTGAAGAATGGAGTTACAGCTGCCTTGGGGGCAGAGGTGAAGAACACAGTCCAAGACTTTAAAAAACAGAAGAATGCATGCCTGCACTAAGGGGTCTGAGACAGGAGGATGGTCAGTGCAGGATACATAGAACTTAAGTTCAAAGCCAGCCTGCGCTGCACTGCAAGACCTTAGCTCAAAACTCAAAAAAACAAGGGAATCCTGCCTTGATGGAAGAAACAGAAATGTTCAGTTCAGTGTATCTAAAGTGTGGTGTGCCCGTGACCAACTAAAGTCAGGAAGGCAGCAGGAGGTAGACCGTGTAAGTTAAAACAAGTGGTTGTTTTACCCTAAGTGTCAAAAACACTATCTGGTAATCTGAAAAGATCACTCAGTTCTGCGCAAAACTGGGAAAGTCCCTTTGAAGGTCATTACAAATCCAAGAGGAAAATGGCAGTGGGAAAGGAACTTCAGGGTAATTCTCACAATTCTGGGCAAGAGTGCCAAGCGAACAGGATGTGACCAGCGAAGGAAGAGGGTCTCCAGCTTTGGGTTTGAGCCACTAAGATGATAGCAGTGTCCTTTGTGTGAGGCTGAGAGAGGTACATAGCTTCCATAAGGGGCCGGGGGTGGGGGAATGAAGCTTTTCACCTTCTACTTGGGGGGTGGCACATTTGGGAGGGAGGGGGTTCTTTCCTAATTCTCTTTCTTCATTTAAAAGTCCCAAGGGAAGGACAGGAAAGAACTGAAATGTTCAATTTTAGGAGATCCTTCCACTTGAGATAAACTGGAGAACAGAATCCTCTTTATCGAGCATCGGCCGTCCCCAAGATCTCAATGATGGGACACCAAGACAACGTTGGTGAAGCCATCTTAATCCCATCTCGTGCTCCTCCTGGCAGTTAGGCCCACTGTTCCATAAATTCTCACTATTGTAAACGCTCACAGCATCTCCCCTCACGCTTCAACACTTAATGCATATAGCTATATATCTATCTATTTATATATCTTAACAAGCAATGCGACTATAACCCTTGCCTTCAAGGCTAGTGGTTTCGCAGGAATGGTACCTTTGGAAAGCTCGTGGCTGCCCCCGTACTTATTTGCGCCTTCTTCATATCCACTTAAGTGACAACTCTAGTCCCTAGGCTGCGGGGTCTACTGAGGAGCAGGAGCCGTTGGGTCGGTCAGTTGGCAAGCTCTCCTCAGATCTCACGCTTGCGAGACGCGGACCGGCTCCTGGCGCCTTCCGTCCTCGCAGAACCGCAGCGAAAGAGTCTGGGAGGGGGTCGGGAAAGGAAAAGACGCAAGAGAGATTAAGTAATTGGTTCTCAAAGGCACAAGATGAAATTTGGGGTCGACTATGAAGCACCGGTTTCAAACGCCCGCCCCCTAAGCTGCCTTGGCTCCGCCCCTAGGCGACGTCACTCCATCTTTTTCCCGTGTCTCTGCTGATTGGTCACTGTGTCAGCCTCTGAGAGCCGGTTTTTAAAAAAAAAAAAAAAAATCTCCGGATTTGCTTCCGGGTGTGGAGTTCGTGTCTCCTATGCGGCCGTTGGAAGCGCGAAGATTTTGCTTCCGGGTTTTAACTGAGTCCCAGGTATAGAGACTGGAAGCTCTGCATTTTGTTTCCGGTCTTGGGCCTGGCGCCCCTGGCGCAGAGATTTGTGGGAGTTAAGGGTCGCAATGGTTCGTGGGTGAGCCTCAGAGGGTGCTGCGTCGGATCCCCGCCAGAGTGAGCAGCAGGGCAAAGGTGGTTTGTGGTCTTTGTGCGGGTGGCACCGGGGAGCCGGGTCGCCGCCGCGAGCCGTGACGATCGTCCGGGCCGCGGTGCCGGAATGGCGGTCGGGAGCTACGGCCGAGCCCATAGCGGTCACCGGCGCAGCGCCGCTGACACTGAAAAACAAAGGAGGGTGGGATGGGGGAGAAACTCCCACTTCCCACAGGGTCTGTCTGAGCACGCTGCTTAAGCTAACGGAGATTTAGTAGCCCTGTAGTTAGGCTGAAATTCTTATTTGACAGCCAAAAAAATGTCAAAAGGTTCTTTTGTAGCCTAGGCTAGCTTCGAACTCCCGATTCTTTTGCTTTCGCCTCCCAAGCTCTGGAATCACAGGAGTACTCCGTCGAACCCAGTTCAGGATGGATTCTTGATGTTTGGTTGGGTAGAGTTCCGATTTTCTGAGCATCGCTTAAGTTACAGCCTACCAACGCCTTATAAATGTTGCGCCGTCTGCTTTAGAAGAAAATTGAATCAAGATTCTGGGGTAATGTTGCCCATGTAAATACCATTGCGTTTTTTAACAAACGCTGAGAAAATAAGTTTGTCACTTTATAAGAAATTTGTTTTTGTTGTTGTTGTTGTTGTTTTTTTTTTAATTGGGCTATTTGCTGTAGTCTGAGGTTTCTGATAAAAATGCAAATCTTGGCCGGACAAGGTGGTGATGGCGGTACACACCTTTAATTCCAGCAGTGCAGAGGTTGGGTAGATCTCTGCAGGGTTCTAGGCCAACTTGATCTACATAGTTTGTCCTAGTTCAGCCAGAGGTACATTGTGAGATCCTACCATAAAAAAAAATAAAATGTCAGAGAATCTAGTGCTAGTGGGATAACAAGAATTTTTTGAAATCATTTATTTTAAAAGTCACACTGTACTATTGTCCGAGATCCGACATCACATGTCAGAAATCTAATAATAATACTATAGAAATGTCAGCATTCCACAAATGACAGAAATAAGCTAGGAGACTTGCCCAGGGCTACCCAACTAGAATAGAAGCACAAATTCAGATCTTCATAGTAGTTATTTATGCTAAATAAGAGCTGCCTGGCAGTGCATATCTAGTAAACACCCTGAGTTTCATAATTCTGCTTTTTAGGAACTTGTGTTGTTTGGGGGAGAGTTTTGAGAATGATTTAAGGGTAGATGTTTATGAATGATCTGTAAAATGAGAGCATAACTTAAACTCAACTTCTATAGAAGAATAAAAGATGACAACCGCAGCCAGGCCAACGTTTGAACCTGCACGAGGCGGGAGAGGAAAAGGGGAAGGGGACCTGAGCCAGCTCTCCAAGCAGTACTCAAGCAGAGACCTTCCCTCCCACACAAAGATAAAGTACAGGTAAGAAGGCCTTTGGTTTGTCTTTGGGGCCAAGCCTGTACATGACTTCTGTTCATGTCTAAATTCTAGTGTTTAAGTTACTGATCTTCCAAGGAAAGGGTTTCAAAAAAGTTTACAGTAAAATTATCCGGTATAGTTGTAAAGTGTTGCTAGACATTCTTCCAGCATGAGTTCCTATTAGCCAGGAGTTGCTGTGTGTGGGTGAAGACTCCCTGGTCATGGTGCTCACCCAGAGAAGACTGAGCTGTAGTGACTATGGAAGCGTTGCTGAGACAGTCCTTGAGTCATGGACTGTTTGAAACGCCAGAAACATTCTGTTATGGGAATTGTGTGCTTCAGCTCGTTCTTCTAGTGATGCCTGAACACCATGGGTATATTAACAACCTTCAGATTAGGATATTGTCTTGTCCTCTTCCATTTGGTTCTTGAGAGACAGTTACATTCTGGATTATCTCAAACTGCTGTAGTCATCTAGGTTGGTCCCTTTTCCTTGACAAGGGAGGGCAATGTGTTTGACCTGGTTTGTTTTGTTTTTCTACCTAAGACAAACCACACAGGATGCCCCTGAAGAGGTTCGCAACCGTGACTTCAGGAGAGAGTTGGAAGAGAGAGAGAGAGCTGCTGCAAGGGAAAAAAACAGGGACCGTCCAACCCGAGGTGCCCATACTGTCCCTCGTGTTTGTCTCAAAATTATGTGGTGGATACTGTTTGTATCCTGGTAATTGGAAATAATTAACATTTTTATGAGCTATATCTCGTTGATAAATGATTAAAGATAATAATGAGGTTTGTTCCAATCCCATCTTGTCATGCATTGATACTGGAAGAAATGGTGACCTGCAGTGTTGAAAAGCCATTGTTTCAGTTCTTGTCAGTAGACTTTGGCTTCACAGCAGCTGGAACCAAGGCCTTCTGTCTGGACTCCCCGTGTAATGGAAGACTTTTGACGGAAGCTTCACTTACCCTTCTTGCGTTTCTACTGCATGTGAGCATTGGCTAGGTCTCCTGAGATGCTGTGGTCCGCAACTCATAGTCACAGGGTGGATCCCTGCTGTCACTGTGCTCTGTGTGGATTCTTTTTGCTCAAAGGTTTCTAAATTGTTTTTTTAAATCCAGTACTTATTTCAATATGCTAAATGTTTATTTTCTTCAGAACATACAACTTCCTCTTCCGTGTCAAAGAAGCCCCGCTTAGACCAGATTCCTGCCGCCAACCTTGATGCTGACGATCCTCTCACAGATGTAGGTGTCTTAGTTTTGGGTTGGGTGGGTTGTTATTTGCTTTCCTGTTGTAAGCCTCTTGGTGCTGGGACTGTGGGCCTCTGCCGCTGGGCCCGGCACAGCATACTTTCCTGAAAATGTTCTCAATGCATTTTGGCTTTATGTTTTTGAGATATATCACTGACCTCAGCTTTAAAGTTTATAATTGGTTTTAAAATAGAAAGTGTTCTTCTGTGTCAAAGACTTTCAAGACAGGTTTAATTTGGAGGGCTGTGTGGAAGCAGTCTGCAAGAAAGGGTGTCCCCACCCCTGACAGTACTGTGAGTGGTGTGGGAGGTCAAGCTGCTTTGCTTTAACTATGCAGGACTCTGTCAGGATGAATGCCTGTGGACAGCACCGTTGAGTGCTGTGCCCAGTGCTGCCCTTTCTTTCCCTTTTAGACACATAGTGCTCCTAGGTCCCTTAGTGACTAGAGAGGCAAGTAGTTTAAGCAGACAGCATGGACGTGCTCTGGGACACTTCTGCCTTTTTAGTTGTACGTAGCTTAGGCTGGTCTACTAATCACAGCCTTCCTTGAGTATCTAATTGCTTATGTATGTCAGCAGTTAGAGCTGACTATGATAGAGTTATTAAAATGAGAAGCCTTACAGTAAGTGAAATTCAGTTATTCCAGATATTTCTGTTGGAATCTTAGCGCCCCATTTTTGCACATTTGCTTGCTAACTTAGTCATTTTGAGCTACATGAAACTACTTTAACTCTTTAGGGTAAGACACTGAACATAGTACTGTATTTTATTGTGAAGCATTACTTGTTTTAGAATGTCACCACCTGAAAATCCTTTTTGACTGTGTAAATATGAAAGGCACTTCATCAGGGGTTGACATTTTAGTAAGCATTCATAATTTTTTGTTGGGTTTTATTTATTATGAGAAAGGTGAATAATGTATGTTTCCTTTCTGTTATCGCGGTCACCTTGACCTGTCCCAGGAGGAAGATGAGGATTTCGAAGAGGAAAGTGATGACGACGATACTGCGGCTCTTCTTGCAGAGCTAGAAAAGATCAAGAAGGAAAGGGCTGAAGAGCAGGCCAGGAAGGTAGTGTTGGCGTTCATCCTGTGCGGTCACCTCCTACCATGTCTGAATGTTCTAACACCTGGAGATCTGTCTTCTTAAAATGGCGTTCTCAGTCCCCTCATTATGTAGGAAGTTTCTTTAACATAGTTCAGGTAGAACTATGGTGCTCACTTGTTAAAAAGCAAATAAATAAATGTTTGCTTTTCTAATGAAATGCCAGAGTTAAAGGTAGCCACAGCAGTGGTTCTCAGCCTTCCTACAAACCTTTAATACAGTTTCCCGTGGTGTGGGGACCCCCAGCCATAAAGTTACTTGGTTGCTACTTCATAACTGTAATTTCACTAGTTGTGCATCATGATGCACATATCTGTGTTTTCCAGTCGTCATAGGCAACTCCTGTGAAAGGGTTATTTGACCCCCAAATGAGCCATGACCCACGGTTGAGAACCGCTGGTCTATGTGGTTTATAGAGATTCTCTTTCTGTCTCCTGCCCACTTTGAGACATTTGTGTCTCAGAAAAACTTAGTGAGTCCTATATAGTCCAGGGCAAGTCACATAACTTGTTTGCATATCCACAGTCTCTCCTACAATGGGAAAAAATAACACTGAACTGAAAGATCAAGAGAATATACTATATCCCAGTATTGAAAGCTCAGGCAGCCATTTACTTACCTTCCCATTGAGGCCAGCCAGGGCTACAGAATAAGACTGCCTCAAGAAAGTAGAGGGTGTAGAGTACCAGGTTTATAGAGGAATGCTGAGGACCTAAGGGCTTTGTTCTAGAGGATTCGTGGAGCTCCTTCATGTGTGCAGGACTGATTTCTTTTGGCAAAAGTAGAGAGGTTGGAAAGGTTGGACTGTTAGTAATCCTCATATGCGATGAAATGATCTATAGTCTGCATGGTAAGAGCTAGAGAGATGGATCCCCCATTAAGAGCACTGACTGTTCTTGCAGAGGACCCAAGTTCGATTCCCAACACCTACATGGTGGCTCATAAGCATCTGTAAGTCCAGTTCTCAGGGATCTATCGCTCCTTTCTGGCCTCCCCAGTCACCAAGCATGTGTGTGGTATATACTTGCAGGCAAAATAACACATAAAATAAATGTTTAAAAAAATGATAATGAGAGCGGTAAACAGATGTTGGTAAAGCTGTCAGGAAGGTAAGTAAGTGACTTGATTGGTTGTGACAGCAGAAATGACCTCCATTGTCTGGGAACATTGGTTCTGTGGGGCCTATTGGGCATCCAGTTAGAGCCCTCTGCTCCACATTCAAGCAGAGCAGCACAGCTTTTGTTGTGGGCTTTGGTGTAAGGTTTGATTTGAGCCAAGAATAAAAAAAACTCTAGGGAGGTAAGGTTCATATTAATTAGAAGGGTCAAGGAAGGATTCAGAGAAAGAGTAGATGGGCTTTGGAGACTGAACTCAGATGGGAAGAAAATTTAATAATTCTCATTAAATAACAATTCTCATAAACATTGATATAAAGTGTAGTTCCTTTAATAGTTCTTTTTATTTTTTTAATTTCTCAGTCATTGGTATGCCACTAGAGGGCAGCTGTTAGATGCCTAAGCTGTCTGCAGTTTTCTGGTTGACACTTAGGGGATAGATAGGTTTTAAGATCTTGAAGCTCCTGGAGTTTCCTCTGATTTCTGTATAGCATGTGTAGGTACTTCTTGGAACCGAGTGACAGCTTCACTTCTTTTGTCCCTGTCTTTTCTCAGATGCTTTATGAAGGTGTCTTACAGTAGCGTTTTGAAACTAATTAGCCTGTGTTATAGATTAGCACACTTCCTGTAAGGACCAAACAGTAACTGGTCTTGTATGGCTGGTCACCCAGCTGTGTTGCATCTGCTCTACTGCTGTCCAGGGCAGAGGTGGACACGGTGCTTATATATATAATAGGGTGGCCATGTTCCCAAAAATCTAGTTCTCAAGTGTAGGGATGGATTTGACCACAGGCTATCTGACCATTGGCCTACAAGCCTGGTCACCAAGTCGGGAAAGGGTTGCCTTTTCTTCCCAGTGCTGTGTGTTAAGTGTAACTATGCCTGCTCCTGTTTTTGTGGTATCTTTGGAGAACATCTGCTTTTTACATTTTATTTATTTTGCTGGATTTGGGGGTAGATGCATGCGTACATGGAGATCAGAGGACAGCTTTCAAGAGTCAGTTCTCTCCTTCCGTGGTTTGTGTACTGGCTAGTTTTGTGTGTCAACTTGACACAAGCTGGAGTTATCACAGAGAAAGAAGTTTCAGTTGAGAAAATGCCTCCATGAGATCCAGGTGTAAGGCATTTTCTCAATTAGTGAACAAGGGGGAAGGGCCCCTTGTGAGTGGTATCATCTGTGGGCTGGTAGTCTTGGGCTCTATATGAAAGCAAGCTGAGCAAGCCAGAGGAAGCAAGTCTGTAAGAAACATCCCTCCATGGCCTCTGCATCAGCTCCTGCTCCTTGACCTGCTTGAGTTCCAGTCCTGACTTCCTTTCATGATGAATAGCAATTGGAAGTGTAAGCTGAATAAACCCTTTCCTCCCCAACTTGCATCTTGGTTATGATGTTTGTGCAGGAATAGAAACCCTGACTAAGACAAATTGGTACCAGCGTAGTGGTGGGGTATTCCTGTGACAACCTGACCATGTCTTGGGGAGGACTGTGGAAGGACTTTGGAACTTTGAGCTAGAAGAGCCATTGGGATGTTAAGAGCTCTGTAGAGTATTCTGTAGGAGCTTGGAAGATAATGTTGAGAACAGTGCAGAAGATGGAGGCCTGGCTTGTGAAATTTCAGTGGGACGATTAAAGACTCTATCAGGGCCATTGCTAGTTTGATTTAAGATTCTGTGGTTTTGGTTAGCTGGGGCTGAAGGATTAGCTGTGAATTACAAGATACCAGAACTACTAAAGCAAAACCATTGTATTGCTAGGACTATTGATGCTGGTTAGCTGGACCTAAGATATTATCGGTGATTAAGAAGAGACCAGCATCATAGAGGTGAAATCTTCTGAGAAGTATTTACTGAGAGCACAGACAAAGGCTGCATTACAGAGATAGCCAAGGTTGTACCTTGAGCTGTGGCTGGACTTGGTAATGTGTAAGAGTCACTCAGGTAGTACTGGTTTTGAAGGCATGAAGGGATCATGAAGAGCAGCTGAGGCCTGGGCACTTTGAGAGGCCGTGGAATGCCATTGGTGAAGGTGCAGCCTCAGTTGCAATTGACCGCCCAGGACTGAAGGGGTCATGCAAAGGAGTTGAGACTTGGCACCGTGAAGAGAGCCTGTGAGAGGCTATTGGTAAAGCCTAGTTGAAGCAGAGGACAGCAGTGTTTTGGAGATGCCAGTACCATGAGATGGCCACCAAGAACAGCAGCAGCAGTGGAGTACAGGCATCTGGAGCCTAGAAGACAAGGTGTGTGCTATAAAGGGCAGAGCTGGAGAAGAGACTCAAGCCCTTGGAGGAATCCAGAAGATCGTGAATGGATCCCAGACATTGGACGGTTGGAGTTTGATTTTGCTTTTGATTGTGACTGTGCCCTGATATATTTTCCCTCTTGAAGAAAGAAGGTATTTTAGTGGAGCCCACAGTTAAGAGGCTTTGAATTTTTAAAAAGACTTTGGATTTTAAGAGATTGGATGTTTAAAAGGGACTGAAATGTTAATATGTAAGAATTTGCAAAGACTGTGGGACTTTTAAATTTATTTAGATCTTGGGGATGAATAAGGAAGTAAGGGTCAAGGCTTATTGGTGATGTGTTTGTGTGTCAAGCTGACAAGGGGCCAATTGTACTGGCTAGTTTTGTGTCAACTTGACACAAGCTAGAGTTAAGAGAAAGGAGCTTCAGTTGAGAAAATGCCTCTATGAGACCCAGGTGTAAGGCATTTTCTCAATTAGTGATCAAGGGGGAGGGTCCCTTGTAGGTGGTACCATCTGAGGGCTTGTAGTCTTGGGTTCTATAAGAAAGCAGGCTGAGCAAGCCAGGAGAAACAAGCAAGCCAGCATTCCTTCTTGGCCTCTGCATCAGCTCCTGCTTCCTGACCTGCTTGAGTTCCAGTCCTGACTTCTTTTCATGGTGAACAGCAGCATGGAAGTGTAAGCTGAATAAACCCTTTCCTCCCCAACTTACAACTTGGTCATGATGTTTGTGCAGGAATAGAAACCCTGACTAAGACAGTTTGGGAACTGAACTTGGGTTGAGTTCAGGCTGTGTGGCTGACTGACTATCTGCAAACAGTGAGCACCACTGTTTGCTGAGCCACCTCACTTCTCCCTTCCCCACCCCCTATCATTTTTTTTTTCTTCAGAAAACTGTCTGATCCTAATTGTAATACAAAGTTCCTGACTTTTAAGATCTCTGCAGTAACCTAAAAGGTTTTTCCCACAAGTGCCATACTTTTCACCTACCAGTTACTTGTCCTGGTAAAAGTCGAATCTGCTGTTCACATTTGCACATTAAGATGAAGTACCAGGAACCTATATGGGAAATAAGATTAATCTTAAAGTGACTTCTAGGGACTCTTTCTTCTTGATCTATTAGGTCATCGATTTCTGTTACCCCCAAAGCACAGCAAGTGTGATTGATATTTGATTTAAGTTATATTAACAGATAACTACAAAAATTACAGGTAAGAATTTTAGAAATTTTGGGTTTTTAATTCTTAAAATGAAATGGGTGATTTGAGTTTGAAGAAACTGATGTTAAACTAGAAGTGGGGAAAATGATCTAGGCATGGTGGCTCACACCTCTAATCCGCACGCTCAGTGCCTAAGGCAGGGAAACCACGAGTTGAAGGCCAGTCTGAACTAGTATTGAAAACTTGTGTCTTTAAAACAAATGGAGAACGGGCAAGATGGCCTATGAGGGCACCTACACGATGGGAACAGACGCCTGCAATTTGTCCCCTGACCGCTACTGTACTGTGGTACCCATATGCATGTGTGCACATAAAGTACACACAGAGCGGGTTGTAGCTGAAGAAAGTGTGAAGGGAGGGCATGGAGCACTAACAGTGACGCACAAGGACCGGCGTGTACTATCTGCTGCTAATAGAAGGGCGTGCCGCTGGGCTGTAACCCTCTCGCATGACAGCTTGTCTTGTCCTGGAAGCACTCTATACTTAATAACTGATCAGTCTACACATAGAAACTTCACAGCTAGGAACTCCAAATTACGTTGTCTGTAGCCCCCTAAAAAGTGAGACAGTAACCTTGCTAAACTGTTCTTCAGTAATGTGTTCTTAAATTGTTTATTAATAGACTCTTACATTAATTTCTATAAACATTTCAGCTTCTTACACTTTAGAGAAACTAATGGCTGTGTTGGCAAGGATGAGATACTTATAACAAAAATGGCAAAGTACTTAATTTTTATAAATAAGATTTTTCTGATGTTTACTAAGAATCAAAAAGAGGAATGAGTCAATGAGTGGTAAAGAGCTTTTCTAGCATTGCCAGGCCCCGGACCCCATCCCTAGCAATGCAAAACTGGGCTTGCTTGTGCAACCTGCTGTGCACTCAGAATTGGATCAGAAGGTCAAGGTCATCCTTTGCTACCTTACCTAGCAAGTCCTATGCCATCTTGGGCTGCTGGAGACCATGTCGTAAAAAAAGAAAGAAAACTGTCTTTTCTCCCTGTACCGTCTGAGTTCATTCGTCGGCTACTATAAGACAGGTGACCTGGAGTGAGTAACTTTGTGTCTTCCTCTGTCATTGACAGGAACAAGAACAAAAAGCAGAGGAAGAGAGAATTCGCATGGAAAACATTCTGAGTGGAAACCCTCTCCTAAATCTCACTGGCCCATCCCAGCCTCAGGCCAACTTCAAGGTTAAAAGAAGGTAAAGTAATGGGTTGATATGTGTGTGGACCATGATTGTTGTTGTGTGTGGTATATAAAGCTTCTAGGATCCCACCTTCCATTGATAACCTTCCCAATCAGATTTTAGAATAACGGAAGATGGAAAGAGGTGAGTGACTTCGTTTTAATGAATACTCATAATAATCAAGACTCTGCTTAGTGATTGTCTAAATGAGAGAGCCAACGTGATGAAGCTAGCCCTTGACTGTAGCTACAAAACTTTACATGACATGTGAGTGTTGGGGTCCCCAAGACTACCCCTCACAATTCAATTCTAGAAGGACTTGGGGGACTTGGTGTGGCCATATTCACGTTTGATATTATAAGATCATATGGTTGTATATCTTCATAGATATACATCCAAGTCACAAGGTGAAAAGATACAGGCATCCTTAAACTCCTGTTCCCTGTAAGAGGTCACCAAACAGTGAAACTGAAGTTGAGATTCAGTGTTCAAAGGACTTGTCCTGTAGGAACTTGTGTTGGGCAGAAGTCAAGTCAGTTGTGTGTTGCAGGCACAGTGATGGTGAGAGATGGTGCAGGTTCCGGTACTAACTAGCCAAGGCTAAGCTTAGAGGCAGGGCCTGAGAGGGAACTCTGTGTGCCACGTGTGGAGGAGGACAATAGAGAGCTGAAGAAGCTCACCATGTCGGATGAGGACGCCTCACAGGAGCTGCTGAAGCAGCAGGGGCATTGTGTGAGGGCAGAGGAGCCCTGCTGTCTCACCTCCGCCCACAGCTCTTCTCACCTCCCCTGCTGCAGGAAAGAAGCACTGCCCCTCCACTCCTGCTCACTGACCACCCTTCCTGAACAGAGCGCTGTCTTCATCCAGCCTTGTCTCATCCCAGAACCATGGCTCTTTTAAAGTCATAGTAACAGCTGCTTTTCCCTAAACTCATTGGCCTCTTCACTCAATCTCAGCCCTTGTAGTGGCTGATCCACAGCTAAGAATTTAACACACGTTCTTGAAGACAATAGTACAGTCAAGGAGATGTTTGCTGACAACTAGCAGTTTATCAGAGCCCCATCTACGCATTTGACCAGAGCAGTTGCAAGGCAGGAATGAGGATGAGTGTGGCTTATGCTGAATGTGAAAGAGGAAACGGGTTTGAGGCGTTGCAGGCTTGGGGTGCTCTGTACATCTCTAAGTGAGTCTAGCTTGTGTGTCTCTGCAGTGTGTCTAAGCTGGAAATAGTGCATCTGGGAGTTGCCAGCATGGGCAGGGAGAAGTCAAAAGATTGTATCAGTGCCTGGAGTAGTGCCCAGCATAAGTGCATAGTAAATGCATAATAAGTAGTATTTGAATTTAAAATCTTATGCTAAGACTAAGCAGCCAGAGAAGAGGACAGCCAAGAGCTTCACAAAGTACTGGGGGAGGAAAGGAGGGATGGTCTAGAGATAGTGATGTAAGTGCAGAGAGAGGATCGGGTCTTAGCATTGCACAGGGGCGGGGCAGTTCGGATGTTGGGAGCAAGGGAGTAAGTTAGGAGAAACTATCAATTACATGTTGAGACAAACATTTGTAGATTCAGGAGTAAATAGCCCTGTCACACTGAGCTGTTCAGCTTTTAGTGTGTGTACTACATCAAGACAAATTTACTGACATAGTTTCCACAAGTGTACTTAGCTTTGCCTATTTCCCTTGTGCAGTTTCTCCTGGTAAGCATGCACCAGCACATACAAGCATGTTACATAGGCTGTGTCTAATGCACGTTTGTGAGTGTCTTTGTTTTGTGTGAGGGCTTGTTTATACAGGAGCGCATGGCTCTGACGTCACGTACTTTCCGTAACACCTGCCTCTGGGTGTGTTTAATGTTTTCTGAAATGTGACTCAGCTGTAATCTGAGCACTTCAGCAGGTGTGGGCCAATCTATATATCTTAATTGTTACATTCCCGTAATTCCTTCTTGCATTATAAAGTGTGTCATGGTGGATATAACTGATAAGAAGAATGTATGAAACCATCCATTCTTCACAATAAACACATCACTTACTGTCTGATGATGTCAGATCAGGACCAGTGGCCCTGCCTCTGAGTTTTAAATCTGAAAATATCACACCTTTACCCAAGCACAATCTGTGTAAATCGTCTTTGTAACTCAGACTTGCTCCTACTAGAAGTAGTAGTAAGTGCTCTGAGTAGGGATGCCCTCCTGCTATGACAGTCCCGCAGAGTAGGCATGCTGCTGCTTTTGCTGTCAGCTGACAACATGTTAACCAACTGTGATGATTTACTACAGTCTGTTGTGTTCTTGTCTCCTGATAGAACTATAACGGGTTCGTTTTCTGGTTTTCCTCTTTAGGTGGGACGATGACGTCGTTTTTAAGAACTGTGCAAAGGGTATAGATGATCAGAAGAAAGACAAAAGATTTGTAAACGATACACTGCGATCTGAATTTCACAAAAAGTTCATGGAGAAATACATTAAGTAGTACAGTTTTATGTGCTTAATTAAAGACTAAAGCGTTAAGGATCAATTTGACTTCTTTGGTTTTTGTTCTTTCCCAGTTTTAGCTTTCTCAGTCTCTTTCCCTTAGTGTGGTACTTTATTGCATAATGGATTTAGAACTGGGACAAACCAGGCCTTAGTTTCTTTGTAATATGGGAAAGGGGGAATCTGCTTGTAACAAATATTTTTAACCTAAATAAACCACTGTCCCCAACTTCTTGCTATAATTTATACAGCTTATAAAAAGTTGCATAATTTCTTTTCAAAATGAAAATTATTTTTGTGTGCTTTGTTTTTACTGCATTCAGTTTTCTTCTTTATCTCATTGATTTGAGGTCTATTGGAAGATGACGTGATTATTTTGTAAGTGTGGTGGAAGCTAAGAAGGCTTCCACTGCAGAGATCATGTCACCATTAGTAGTCACCTGGGCTGGCTCAGGAGATGCCTGCCATTTCAGTTCTGAGGACAAGGTTCTCTTCTTTTGGCCTATGATATGTATTCCCAGGACAGTGCATGGCACTCATTTGTGTCCTGTGGTGCTGCGTTAGGTGTGTCCACACACTGATCTGCTTGAGATGCAAAGCTGCATGGAGTTTCACAGCAAGCACAAAACAGCTCCATGAATGACTTCTTATGTGAGAGTTATTTCTGAGAGGTATAGGTAGACTCCACTAAAAGGCACACTTTCTGAGAAATGTAGCTTTAAGTGTGCCACTTTAATAGAAATTTTGGGACCACAAATTGAGCCTTTCACAAATGGAATGCCATTTTAAGGTGTCATTTTGCTGTGTAGTCTACCCAGGTTCACCTCAAAACTGTAGTCTTCCTTTCTCGACCTCTTAATGCTGGCATTATGGGTGTCAGCAATCAGGACTGGTTCAAGCTTTTCAAAAACAATTGGCATGTCTCATTTCTGGTTATTTAGTTATTTCTTTAAGCACCCTATTTAAGGATTGGAATTAATATCGATTAACTTGACTCATTAGTTATTGATGTTTGTTGCTCTTACAGAGAACACTGGATTCCTGTAACTGCAGCTTTGGGGATTTCATGTCTTTTTCTGACCTTCATGTACTATATCCAGACACATACAGAAAAATAAAATCTTTAAGAAAAAAATGGGACTTCATCCAGGGTAGAGTTGATGCAATTGTCTGTTGCCTGAATTGAGAGTGAAGCTGGGAGAGGAGCGAGGCCTGCATCCTGCATGCATGCTCCTACGTCTTTTTGTGAGGATCTCCATTTCCTCGTCTGTAGTATGGTTGTAGTGTGGTTGACTCCCTAGCCTGGTCATAAACTACCCTCTTGCAGAGCCTCTGCCGCTCTGAAGCCAGTTTGACATTCAAGTTCTTTAGAAATTTCTCATTTCATTTTTGCAAAATATACTGTTCTTTCCTGGCCTGGTTTCAGAGCACTGTAAGAAGGGAGAAGAAAATAATGTCTGCCAGATTTCCAGAATAATTTCCCCATTCTGTAGTCCAAGTGGCTTCCTTTTTTTGACAAGGGAGGTGGGGTGGGGGTGGAGGATAGGGAAAGGTAAGCTAACCAGAAGCAGCTTCCTCTGTACACACATGTCGGCATGTGTCATAGCCTGAAGCAGAGGTAGGGTCTTAGGACCTAAGAGCCTTTAGGACTCCTTGAAGGTCTCCTGGTCCTGTGCCTCTTCCAAAAGGTAGTTAAATAAGAACTGGGCCCTGCCTTCTCAGAAGCAAGCTGTCAGTGAGGAGAAAACCCAGGATAATTAACATTGCTGGCAATGTCTAAGCAGCAAAGTTTCCCGTGCCACAGGCCCTGCAGGCACCCAGTTCCTAGCCAGAGTATTTCATATCAACTGACTAAGATATGACCATTTCATATCTCTCATGCCAGCCTCCTCCTGAGCACTCAGTGAATGATAATCAGAATAAGGAGCGGAAGCATTCACCATAGCTACAGAAAATGTAAAGTCATGACTTTAACAAAAATGTGCTGGAATTCTGAAGAAAATTCTCAACACTTCCATAGGTCACTAAAAAGACCTTAATAAGCCAGCTCATTTATTTAAACTACTAGTTTAAAGTTAGTTCTCTAGCCAAGAGAAACAATTCCATGGATTCATACCTTTTAAAAAAGTATTTGGTCAAATTATTTTAAGATTTGACTAGAACAAATATGTAATGGTGCATCATGTCTTTAATCCCAGCACTCCGGAAGCAGGAGCAGGCAGAGATCTAAGCCAGTCTAGTCTGTACAGTGTATCCAGGCCAGGTAGAGCTACATATTGAGACCCTGTCTTTAAATATATAAAGACTAGGTTATGAGGGCCCAAGCACACAAGGAAGTGCCTAGACAGCAGCGTGCCCTGGAGAGTCGTGTAGTGAGTGAGTACCGGAGTGATGAGGGAGAAAGAAGCAAACAAATAGGTGGTGGAGACCTGGAAGACAGAGAAGCCAGGCAGATGTGCACCATGAAGGAAGGCAGGACTGGAGAACCAAAGCAGTTGCTGTTCTTGCTCCCTGGGAAATGATGAATTACACTGTTCATCAATAAAGCCAGTAACAAATGCAAGTGCCAGTGGGCCTTTGCCTTCTTCCTTTGTGAAAACCCACCACCGTGAGTCACTGTGACCTCAGAGCTGCTTCCTTGCCCAGGAGTAAGAGCAGGACCTGCAGAATGGAGACCACAGCTGACTGACACGTCCTGCTCCGTTTACTTCTCATCATCGGCCTGTCTGCTCATCTCTCTAGTTGGTTGCGGTGGCGGTTCAGCCATGAGACTGGACAGCTGTACATTGAATTACAGTTTTACTATGCTGTGTTTAAACTTAGCCAGAGATGGATTTCCTTTGGAATATTTGGGGGCAGACAAACATTTGAAGACACCCAGAGGCCCTGCCTGCTGTGTGGCCTGCCCATGTGCAAGAATGGGGTGGAGAGATTGGAGGGAAAGAGGAGCGGAATGGGTTTGAACACTGTGAATTCAGGCAGAACTGGAGACACGGGGTTGGAGAAGAAGCTTGGTGTGAGAAGCCTGTGATGCCACCTGAGGCCATGGTGAACTCTTCCTCATGCTGCCTTGCCTGGGTCTGTGGCCATGCAGCAACAGGTCTGTGTAGATGTCCATGGCCCACATTAACACCAAAGGGCATGCAGCCGCCATGCAGACTCAAGGTTGCTGCTCATCTGCCATTTGGTGGTGTGAGCAAGGAAGAGATGCTCTCCCTTCCACCTTGCCCCTTGCCACCTCTGGCAGGTGCTGAAGCTGGCCCTGAGGTCACGAGAGCCATCCCTGCCAGTCACCAGCTGCAGCACTCAGGAGAGCTGACCCTCCACTTCACCTGGCCAGCATGGTAGATCTGATCCTGGTGGTAGGGGCATTGGTGAGTCACCTGAGGGTATAGGAGCAGGAGAGCTGACCCTACTCCTTTCCAGCCACAGCCGTGAACTAGGTGCAGCAATCCTGGAGAGCTTGCTCTGGTGGTGAGGATGTGGGAGAGCTGGCAGGCTGACCATCTCAGCTACCACCCAGGGCTTTGAGTTGACTCCCCCCAATATCTACCCCATCTATGATCTGCTGGAGCATGTGAAGGGGCCACACATTCCTGTAGATCAAAAGCTGCAGGATCTCCATGACACAGGACAACGACAAGATATCCAAGAGGAGTCACAATAAGGATCCAGTATTGATAGTGTAGCAACAGCCAGAGGCCTAGAACCAGACTGATGACTCATTACAGTGAACATTGTAAGTAAAGCTGTATGGACAAGAGGGTAGACTACAAGACACACTGTGACACATTATAGCTTCCATGATGAGATTTGTTTGTTTCTTTCCTTTTGGGGGGAGATTGCACGGGCAGAGAATAGATACAGAGAGATGGAAGATGAGTGGAAAGGGGATTCGTGATGTGAAGTTCACAAGGAATCCATAAAGAGTTAAAAAATAATCAAAAACATGTATATGGATGTTCAGAAAAATATCTAATAGGTAGCAATAGTAAGTCTTACCTAAGATTTTAAAGACTAGCCCCCCCACCCCAATACATGCACTTGCCTGTTTATGAGGGCATGACCATGTACAGCCTGCATGCAGAGGTTAGAGGACAACTTCGGGTGTTGGTCCCTACATCCTACTTTGTTTAAGGCAGGCTCTTTTATTTCTGCTGGGCTGCATACTCCAGGCTAGCTGTCTTCGAAGCTTCCCGGGATCCACCTGTCTCTGCTTTTCATCTTGCCTTAGGCATAATGGGACTACAGAGATACTACTGCATTCAGCTTTTACGAAGGTTCTAGGGAATTCAAGCTCAGATTGTCATGATTGCATAGCATTTTTAATCCACTGAATCATTTTCCTGGCCCTTTCCTACCAATTTTCAAATGGACTATAATTACAAAAAGATTAATATGTTTCTGCTGCAAACTGGAGAGCTCATAGACTATCATTGGTTCACACACAACATATACCATAGCAGAACATAGATGTGTCCTTTGTAGGATGGTGTAGGCTGTAGTCTCTAGTGGATTCTTCAAAAGAAGCACATTTCAAGACCCCAGTGTTGGATTTTCACATAAGTCAACATGTTAAAATCCTGTGTGTCTGCTCTAGATATCAAGGCAGTCTGGGCTCAAAATAAGTACTAAATACTGATACCTGAAGCGTTTCCACACAGGCGAATTCCTATAGAGGGCACAAGGTCTGTGCTCACAGGTGAGCAGGCAGGAACCCAGGAATGGTAAACACACAGGGTGGTCTCTTCAACAGAAGAGATGTGTATACCCATTCTCCATCCATCTGGATATGGGAGTTATTTTATGGCCTGGTGACTTTATGCTATCTGTATGACTGAGAGCAAACCAGATCCCAGGCCCTCAAGATCTCAGCGGTGTCCCCTTTCCCAGCTGTGGTCTGAGATAGTGGATATTGTACCAGAAGCAACAGAGGAGCTTTAGTCAAAGAAAGGTGGACTTCAATGGCAACTTTCTGGACCTCATACATGCCCAGAAGTTCTCATGGCTGTCTTAGGATGAAGCAAACCAACAAAGTAGTATTCCAGGAAACTTCACAACAGCAGTTAGGAAACAGAAAACCTACTCTCTCCATAGCCCTGATAACTGGGTATTCCCTGCCACTGTGAGGCTGCTTGTCCGTGGATCTGATGGCCAAATCCAGCAGACAAAAATCCAGTTTGTGGCTCCCTCTGGACCACTGTTCCCTTTATTTTCTCCTTTGTTTATGTGTTCCATTTTCTCCTCATTTTACTTGTATGATTCAGTTTCCTCTATGGTGCTCTGACCTCTGCTTGCCCCTTGTATATTCTGTTATCTATTTATATATGGATCTTTTGCCTGCATGTATGTCTGCCAGAAGAGGGCACCAGATCCCCTGGAACTGGAAAATTGAACCTAGAACTTTGTGCATACTGGGTAAGTGGCATCCCTGAGCTACACCCCGGCCCTTCATCTTCTCATGTCTCGTGGTCACTCACACTTCCCTTACATACCCTCCAGAACCGAGTAAACCACTTTCTTCCAATTTCTGGTATACCTGTCCCACTGTCTAGTGCTTATCGGACTTATGTTATATCATAAGAAATGATGGAGTCCTTAAAGCCAGAGAAACTGTAAGGGTCCGAGAATTGCTGAAATAAGACCCCAGACTCAAATAGTATGCTAAAACAGTGTTTATTCTGCAGAAACAGCATGCGGGGGCCAACCATGAAGCAACATGGTGACCATGAGGGAAGCTAACAGGCCCCATGTAAATACAGTTAGGGGTTCTCCAGTTGTGGTTGGGTCATCTTCATCAGGATTGGTTGAGTATGAGATACTTATACACTTCTGATTAGTTCGTATCTTGAGGGTTACCTTACAGGGAATTTTTCTGTATCTGTTGTAAGTTCCTGGCCAGATGTCAAGGCAGTTGCTGATTGGCTGCCCTTTTTCTGCAGTTTTCCCAAGAAGCCCTGGCTGTCCTTCTGGGAAGTTCAAGCTTAAGGCTGCTGTTCTATGATGAAATGAGTTAGGTACTCTCATTCTCACCTTGAGTAAGGGTCTGTCTCAATTTCTTGAGTGGAGTCCATGGGCTGGTATTGGGACTTTAGGACCACGAATTGAATGGTAGGAACTTGTTCCTTAGCAGTCTTATTAGGGCATGATAATGCAGGGCCCACATGCAAGGATTAGATCAAGGGTCCAGCTAAAGCGGAAACAAGTGTTGTGAGCCATGGAGACCAGTTGAAGGACTCAGACCAGCTCTGGAATTGTTGTCTTTCTTTCTCTCTATCTTGAACCATTGATTCTCTTATGACCCCTGAATGGTCGGCATAGAAATAGCATGATTCTCCCAATAGCAGACATAGCCCGACCATCTAAAAGAATAGGAGGTCCTGTCCTCGCCAATTTTGTAGAGCTACCTCAGCCAAGGAGGTTAAAGAGGCTTCTAGGTGGGATATAGACTTTTCTAATTTAGACAAATCAACATCTATGGTAGAACTCAAGGTTTTATAATCTTGGTCTTGGAGGATGAGAGCTGAAGTACCCACTCCTGCTGAGCCAACCATGCCAAGTCCTAAGACCGCAGTGAGGGCAGCTCATTTTATATGAGTGACTGGGTGTGAGAATAACTTCTCATCTGAGTAACAGAGGATCCTGGGACTAGTTGGACCAGTACACAGAACCCATTGATGCAGTTGAGGGTCTGCTTGAGGATGCAAGGGGTTAATCCAGTAGAGTAGGCCCCCCAGGTAAGGGGAGGTACGAGATAAGTTTCCTCTCTGGGGAGCTCCTGGGTGATACAACAAACAGATATTGGTATGGGGGGATTTCAATCCTTTTGTGACAAAGTCTGTTTCCTTGACTAAGGTTAGTATCCCATTACCTGGGTGCTGCCATTGACAGTTTTGCTGTCAGTGGTGGTGGTATAGTTTCCAGTGATGGCTATCCCCTCATAATAGGGGGTCTATGCATTTAAGCAGAGCCAACAATCAGTAGTAAGTTCTGGCCTAGAGCCATTGAATACCTGAGAAGTGGCCGGAAGCAGGCCCCAAGACTCAAATCGGGGTTGCAGCTGCTGAGTTGTGGGGACTTTGGATTGATTTGGAATTCCTCCAGGCCCCATGCTGGATCTTTTAGTAGGTCTTATCTCCTGAGGTGGTACCTCAAGGGGGAATAGAGCTGGATTTGGGCCTATTGCTGTTCCTTTCTTGAATTGGACCCATTGAATGAAGGGCTGGGTTGTGAATAACACTCCTGGGTCATAGCCTGTTACATACAGCCTTAGTCCCCAGGTCTTACCAGTGGCCCATCTAGTAGTGGCTTTTCCTTGGTCAGTAAATCTAATTATCAGATTGTTACATCTGCCACCTGGGGGCTGTCTTAGTCAGGGTTTCTATTCCTGCACAAACATCATGACCAAGAAGCAAGTTGGGGAGGAAAAGGTTTACACTTCCATGCTGCTGTTCATCACTAAAGGAACTCAGGACTGGAACTCAAGCAGGTCAGGAAGCAGGAGCTGATACAGAGGCCATGGAGGGATGTTTCTTACTGGCTTGCTTGCTTCCCTGGCTTGCTCAGCCTGCTTTCTTATAGAGCCCAAGGCTACCAGCCCACAGGTGGTACCACCTACAAGGGGCCCTCCGCCCTTGATCACTAATTGAGAAAATGCCTTACACCTGGATCTCATGGAGGCAGTTTCTCAACTGAAGCTCCTTTCTCTTAACTCCAGCTTGTGTCAAGTTGACACACAAAACCAGCCAGTACAGGGGCAGGAGGTGTCCCACAGGGTCCACCAAATTGGTGTGTCCTCATAATGGTCTCATATCCTATTGAGGTGGATCCATATCTTTGGACTGTGATAAAGTCTGTTTTTACTAGGAGGGTCTAGCCAAAATCCCTGTGGATTTGCATCCCCAAGATGCACAAAAATAAGAATCTGAGCCTCCACATTTTGCTAGAAATTCTGACTACAAATCTTCATTTGGGACCAGTAGTGAAGGAAGTAATTTCTCGCTATCCTGACTGTAAGGCAGTCAAACCCTTGGCTGAGGGGCAAGGTAATCAAGGAACCAGGCTACTGGGACAGAGGCCAGGTACCAACTGGGAAATAGACTGCACAGAAATCAAATTAGGTCTGTATGGAAACAAATATCTCCTAGTTCTTGTAGATGCCTTTTCGGCCTAGGGGAAGGACCTCCCCACTAAGAAAGAAACTGCCAACACAGTGACTAAGAAGTTATTGGAAGAAGTCATTCCCAGGTATGGGCTACCCAGACAGCTAGGATCTGACAATGGACCATCCTTCATCTCTCAGATAACACTGTCACTTGTAAAGGTTATGGGGATGGATTGGAAGTTTCGTTGTGCCTATCATCCCCAGAGTTCAGGACAGGTAGAGAAATGAATCAGGCCTTAAAGGAGGCCTTAACTAAATTAACCCTAGAAACTGGTGGTGACTGGGTTCCCTCCTTCCTTATTCACTCTACAAAGCAAGAAATACCCCCTACACCTTAGGTCTCACTTCTTTTGAGATATTCTATGGGAGACCTCCTCCCCCTTTGCCTAACCTTCAACGGAAATTCTCACTGAGTTCAACCGCCAGAGGTTCCTGGAATGTTTGCAAGTCCTCCACAGGGTTCAGAAACAGATTTGGCCAGATATGTGTCAAGTCTATGAGTCAGCTCCCCCTCCTAACCCTCATTGCTTTGAATCGGGTGATGAACTCCGGATAAAGAGGCACAACCATAAGACCCTTGAGCCCTGCTGGAAAGACCTACACATGGTGATCCTGACCACACCATAGCTGATAAAGTTGACTGGATAAGGGCCTGGGTATACTACACTCAGGTCAAACCTGCAGGACGAGAGACAACCCAACAGTGTGCCAGCAATGAGGAAGGCTGCTGGACGGACCCTTATACTATCTTTATTGATGTTTTGCCAAAACTTAAAGTAGGGCCCAATAAATATCCAAAAGATGGAGAATGTTTTCTAGTCATTTATTTTAAACAAGTCTCTTCCAAGTCGGCAAGTTGGCTTGGTTGGTAAAGGCCTTTGAGGAGCAAGCCTGGGCCCAAACTCAACTCTCAGATCCCATGTAAGGGTAGAAAGAGAAGCAGACTCCACAACGTTGCCTCTGACTTCTACAGCTGCTGTATGGTACACATCCTCCTATCATGCACATGTGCACACACAAAATAATGGATATTCGTGGGTGTTAGGATTACAGACATCTATCAGACCTCACTAGTAGAAAACACGTCTGTCACCACTGCCCAAATCACTCTTCACCAGCCCACAGCTTGGCTAAGAGAAGCAAACGGAAACAATTTGCCATTGTTCCTGCTAATTGGGGCACCAGTTGGTGAATTCCTGAAACATCTGTAACCTCCCTTAAGCCTGGATTTCCAAAGCCTTCCAAAGATTAAGGCTGTTTGTATGAGAGGTTATCAGTGATATTTCAGAGGCTTCTACTGACCCCATTCACCAAGGAATCATGACATGACCGTCTAGTTGGAAGGAACATTGGAGGCCTGAGCCCATGGGTTTCTGCCAACCAAGAGTAACCAACTCATAACCAACATGTGAGCTTCAAAGTTGATGGACTCCCTCAGGCTGTGAGAACCCCACTGGGCTCTGTTTACTGCTACCCAGTATCTCCCTTCAGTCCCATAGCAAGCACCAGCATACAATGTAAATAAAGCCATTGCCATTCCTTAGGGACATACTGTGTGCTAGGTGCTATGCCAGATTGCCTTCATAAGTTCAGTTCTCCCCACTGGCCAGATGAGCCACACCATACCTCAGAGCAGCAGTGACCAAGGTTGTCTTCATCAGGATAGTACTGCTGTACCTTGAGTGAAAACTCACTGGTATCACTGTTTGGGTTTTTAAGTGGTCGATGTGGGACATAGGTCTTGTTTTATAAATGGAAGACTGAGTCCTAGGTCACACATGACAAGGTCAGACTAGGATCTCCCTGCACTCTCTAGCATAGCAGCTTCCCAGAGGATGGCTGTCCTCAGCCGTGTGAAGCCAGCTCCTGTCCTCCATGAAAGAGTGAATCTAGAAGTGACCTCATTTCTACACTGATCATCTCCACATGACATGAGCTATGGCCTTTTCCTTTGTAGCTGCAGTGTGTGTCCTGGCTATTCTGTGGAGTCTAGAGAGGATCAAACTTGATTAACTCAGTGGGGCAGCTTGACGGCATCTCCTAGAGACGCTTGGCCCCATCTGTATCATTGGTAGGGACACAGCATTCAGAGGGAAGCCAGGTTTCTTTGCTTTTGAAAGTTTTAAGGTAAATGTTAGGAAGGAGGCCAGCTGAGCTCCTTACTCCCTGTGGCTTAGCATGCTTTAATTCAAAAGCTTTGAAAGGAAAGAGTGATATTTAGAGGCACAGTTCCCAGAAATAGGCAGGGAGACGAAACTTGAGCTCCCTAGGGAGGACTACTGGGGTCAGAGGAACGCCCCCCCCCCCCCCCCCCCCCGGCATCAGTGTCTTCTCCCAGGTTCCGGGAAAATTCCCCATCCCTAGATTCCTTACCACACTGGTGTCCCACTTCCTCTCCCACAAAAGCAAATTTACTTGAATTGGAATGGGGAGGAAACTAGAAGTGGGGGCCATGTGACTGGGGAGAGTCGATGAGAGAATTTGCTGAGCTAATGCTGTATGAGGTCCAGGACTGAGAGCTTGGTATATTTTATAACATGAGCCGTTCACAAGAGCCCAATTGTGAGCTTGCTCCAACAGGAGCACAAGAGGTTGCTCCTGTTTCTACTTCAGAAATGAGGGGAGAGGCTCAGAATTGGGCTGTGTGCCTCCTGAGAAGGGTCCACATCTGTGGTGTGGTGGAACTAACTCCAGAGCAGAGTCCTTCATGAGGCCTGCAAGATGGTGCTCTAACTCTCTCAGGAATTCCTCTGCATGTGCTGTGAGGGATTCCAAGTGTGCCGATGCCCTGTTGTGACACCGTGTTCCACCATAGGAGTCCAGTAAGGCTTTTGCTGTTCCTAAGGAATTGAACACAGCCCCGTAACCTCACATCCACATCATGCAGGCCAACTCTCACCTCCTCTGATGATGTTTTTAGTATCATCTCTATTTCATTGAGTCTCTTCCCTAAGAGTGTAGTGGGTACCACACTATATGTGTGTCTCATTCACTGTCCTGTGAGCACATTTCCTGATCTAGGTGACTCCAGGTACTCTTCAAGTCTAGGTTGATAGCATTGAAGGTCATAAAGACCCTAAAAGCAAAGGTTGATAAATCTCCTGCTCTCTTTTACATTCTGCACAAAGAGCCACTAGCCCAGAAGGCTGTTAACTCACTGTCCAGTTACTCAGGATTCTGCAAAATGTAAAATATCTTGAGGTCAGATAAAGACTCTCCCACTCTCTGGGTTTGTTTGTTTGGTCAGTTGGCTTTGTTTCACAACGATTTACTTATACTGTAAATTTGTCTCCTTGAAGCTAGTTAGGCACAAAGCTGAATAGTCCCCACTAAGCCTGCTGACTGAGATGCTCCACCCAATTGAAAAAGCAATTCCAGATGCAAACTCCCTACCTCTAACCCACTGTCTCTTCTTCATACACATATATCAATATCACTTCCTGAACCTTTCTTGCTTTGACACCAACGAAGTCAGTAGGCTTTCTTTTGGCTTTGACAGTAGTCAGAGATAGTAAGGGAGTCAACAAAGAAGATACACAGTAATTACCATGAGAGTGATTTTTTAAAAAAGGGGGGGGTAGTAATGTTTTCCAGCAGATATATTAGCATTTTAGATTCTCCAGGATCAATAAATGCATATGATTGATTCATTTACCAAGTTGGCTTGTGGAACTACAGGGTCTGAGAGGTTCATGATCTGCATTTGGTATGCGGGAGCCTCTCAAGTGCTTGATGATAGTTCTAGTCTGGGTGCAAAGGCTAGAGAGCCAGAAATGCAGATGGTGTAAGTTTCAGTTTAAGACTGAGACTGGAAAAAGAAAGATTAATATCACAGATTAACCCCACGCAAAGAGACAGTGTTCTTCCTCCCCTAGCTTTCTGTTCCCACCTCAGCACATCCTGGATTGGTTGGGGCCAGCCACAACTGGGGGGTCATTTTGGTTCACCCTACAGATTTAAATATTAATATCACCCAGAAAGACAGATATTCTCAGTCTAATGTTTAACCACATACCTTGGTGTTCTTTGTACTGGTGACACGTAGACTTGACCATCACAGTGCAGGAGGAGCTTTTGCTAACATGAGGTAGTTACATCTGAATGGAGCTGGGCAATGGGAAGGGTCCAGCTATGAGAAACCCTGGGAAGGAGGCCCCAAAAGGAAAAGCAGAAATGTAATGCTCGGCTGGTTTAAGAAGCAGAAATAGAACCGGGAAGGCTGGCCTGCCAAAGCCACAGATGGCGACATGACAAACATGATTCCCCCTCTTTGATAATTCTCATCTCCCCAAATATCACCCTGGCTGGCAGGAGCCCAGGTCTAGAAAGTCCCAGTGCTGGCTGAAGAAAGTGGAAAACCCATAGCCAGCCCTCCTGGCCTGGGGTCCGAGTGTTCACATAAAGTAACAGCTTGCTTTGAGGCTCATTCTAAGCTAAATATGAGTGGCTATGACCCAGAAAGATGTAGTCAAGTTACCTTGAATGTGACTTGTTCCACTGTAAAATTCCATGAACTCTCTCCTAGCCACAGGACACATGTATGACATTAATCAATGAGTTTAAAAATTCTTCCGAGGGACATCAGGGCTACTGAAGGGATCTCTGTACAAGACTTGGATCTGCCTTATCACATTCTTAGCCTTGGGCCTGGTGGGGGCCAAGTCCAGGCCTGGCATACATTCCCAGAGGATGTGAGGTCAGACAGTATAAAGGGTCTAAAGAAAGCTCTTAACCTGCCACAATCCGTCGTTCCACAATCAGTGTTCTGTCAGCCATCAGTATAGGTGTGGCTTCTTCTGGGGGGGGGGGGGGAGGAAATTCTATGGTAGTCCTCATGGCCCAGAGCCGCCATCTTTGCATTGGGCTCGGGACAGGCTCCCCACGAATATATTCTTACTCAGCCCATTCCTTTCTCTGTGTGGCTCTCCAGCCTCTCTCCCTCTGACTTCACCAAGAAGTCTCCCTCATTAAATGACTCAGGCCCCAAACCCTTTACTGAGGACACACCCAGCATTCTTTCTGCAAAGTGGTCCAGGGTTGTCTGTAAGGCTGCTAGTCCTGCAGCCTGTCTGAGATGTGCACAAAGGTTACTAGATGCTTCTATGGGACTCCATTCTCCATCAACCAGACAGAGGCAGCTACTGCCCCAGCACCCTTAGGAGTAAGGCAGGGAACGATAAACCTTGTGATGTTTACATTTGATTATCAACCTGACTGGATTGGAGATTAGGAAAGCACACCAGGTGTGTCTGCAAGGGTGTTTCCAGAGGGGATTTAATTAGGGAAAGGAGTCACTCTGAATTCCAGCAACACCAATCCAGAAGCTAGGGGCCTGGGTGGAATAGGAAGAGCCCTGGAACACAGCTCTTACTGTTTTCTGTTTCCTGTCAGCCATGAGCTGAGTGGTCTCAGTCACCTATTCCTCACCATAGGCTCACAACTCACAGAGCGGAGGACTTCAGAGGGAAACCTTTGAAACTAAGATACAAAGTAAACAATTCTTCCCTGTAGGCTGTTATGTCAGGACTTCCCAAACTTTAGCTCCACATTCAGAGACAAGCAGTCACACAGGGGAGGAGGTAGCCAGCAGGTTCAGGCTGACTGGAAAACTCTCTACAGGCAAACTCTTCTCCAGTGCCCACACGGTTTGCCCAAGGCTTTGATGAGGTCACCATCTCCTTCTTCCTGTACAGAATCCTTCACCACAGCTCATAGCCCAAAGTTTACCTCAACACCTAGGAGCCCAGCTGGGAGTGCACCTTCATAACCCTTGTGCATGTATTCTCTGTGTGTGTTCTTGTTAGGCTCCCAGAGTCTGTATTCAACCCACCCCTATCTACAGCACAGCCCAAGCCCCTGCTCAGTCCTGTTGGTGACTGTGGCTCCTTTTGGTCTGGTGAGGATCCAGTAAACTCTTAACATCTGGTACATAACTGAGGTTGAATTCACTTCAGTGAGCATGGGGTTGGGAGTCATTGAATGAACACCCTACCACCTGAGAAGTCAAGGTTCAAGAGAGGAAATCAGTGTCCACACTGGGCAGGTGGTGTAGACACGAGGAAGGTGGTCAGTAAATAATATCATCTGCCCAAGACCTTTGAGACATCTTTCTGCAGACATATGTCTAAAGGGAGGTTAAGACATTGGGACCCTTAAAAACCCTCTTTAGAAAGTCTCTCTCTCTCTCTCTCTCTCTCTCTCTCTGTGTGTGTGTGTGTGTGTGTGTGTGTGTGTGTGTGTGGTGCCTGTGGAGGTCAGAGGATGATACTGGGCCTCCTGGAGCTGGAGTTAAAGGTGCCAAGAACTCTAGTCTGTAAGACCAGCAAGTGTTCTTAACTGCTGAGCCTCTATCTCCAAATATATATATTATATATATATATTATATATATATAATATATATATATATTAAAAGACATGAATATCAGAAATATGACCATTTTAGGTTCACTTTCCCATAAGTAGTTTGCAGACTCCTAGGATGATCTCTTTGCAAGAACAGAGACTAGAAAGCCAGATGGCTTTCCTCTTTCTCTACGTTCTTGCTCTCCAGCAGCCAGACTTACCCCATTTCTGTAGAGAAAATGTAATTCTAAAGATGCAGCCCTCTCCTAAGAGTATGAGAGCTGTGGGAGCAACCCAAGAAGCAAATGTCTACAATCAGACATGAAAGCTGAAACTCGGGGTACTGCGTCATGAAAAGCTTCCAGGAGAATCAGAGACTCGCTCAGGCTCCTTCTGCCTTCAAAGCTTGGCGGAGGTTAAGCACCCAGAGAAAGGGGCAGTCACTCCCCAGGTTGGCCACTAGGTGGCACCCCCACCACCAAGCAAGAGCTCTGACAGGCTCTCATTTCCTGTAGAGCAGAGTGTCAAGACTTCCTAACAATGTCAAAATGTCAAAATGTGGAACCGATAGCTAACTTCTTTCCCCTTTGACTGGAGGAATGTTATTAAACACACTCAAGCTTCTCAGAGCTCGTTATAAAAGCAACATTTTTGACTTTCCTTATAATGACTTTGTTTCACATTTGGCTCACTGCTAGAAGGAAGTTAGAACTTTAACAACAGACGTATTTGGGAAAGAAGTGACACAAAGAAGCCTATCAACCTTGTCATGTGACCAACCACGAAGGGGAATTTTGCTCTAGATTCCGGGCACCCAAGGAATCTAGGCATGGTCACTTCTTTCTCCACAGTGGAGCCGTGGGAGTCTCCGGAAGTGCTGCACATAGCATGTGGCAAATCCAGACGCTACAGGGTGTCACTTGTATGAAGACATACAGTGTCTTCATGGGCGATGAGCAATGTCAGGAGACTTGTGAGTTTGCTGAAGGCTTCTGCAGTCCCAGAATCAAAGCCTTCAGCATTCCTTCTGTCTTCTGAACAGCCGTTACCCTCACACTCAACATCCCCACTTAAACTTGGACTCAGCCATGTTATCCTCGCCTTTCTTACTTTGTCCTAGTGTGGGGTCCCCATATACCCAGTGTTATGTCTGTTAACATGTTTGCTTGTTCTTCAAGACAGGGTCTCACTATGTAGTTCTGACTGTCCTGGAACTCACTACATGGACAAGTGAACTCACAGAGATCCGCCTGCCTCAGCTGGCCTCTGGAGGGCTGAGATTGAAGGCCTGCTCCACTATGCCCAGCACTAGCCTCTCGTGAAGCAGCTTGGGGTTCCTGGTCTCTCATTACTGGAGCTCCATGAGGACCTTGGCTGGCGATTTCACCTCTGGCCAGGACACAGCTCACCTTGCCTTTTCTGTCCACTTGTGAATTCCATAGAGGAGTCACAGGAATGCTCCTGACAAGTTTCTCAACTTATTCATGGTCTGGCCCAGGAAAAGAAGTAGAATTGTGAAAAAATGAACAAGCAAACAAAACAAAATAAAACAAACCCTCACAATACAGACATGCAAACTTTAAACCCTAAAAAGATCTTGGCTAGGAATCATCAACGTACGACAAGGTGTCAAGAAAGTCCTTATGGGGTGAAAGTGCTTCTGGGATCCCTTGGATTTCAAATCAGCCTCTCAAGTTCTCTGGAAAATGAAGGCTGTTCCTAGAAGCCATGCAGAGCAATGGACCTCCAGAAGGAAGAGTAAGCCCACTGATATGGCTTGGGGGCCAGCCTCAGGTGGGAAACCAGGCCACAGGCCTTGCATTCAGAGCCCACTCAGTGGTACTTAGAACGTAAACTTGCTCATGCTTCAGGGCTCGCCCACATCTTTTCCTCACACATCTCTTAAGCTCCTAATGCTGCCTGTTTGTCAGTTGGATGGGTTGGCCAAATCCCTGTAACTACAAGGGTCCCTTGATGAGTCATTAGGAAAGATTTCACTGTGCCTTCAGGCTCCATACCCAGACACTACTGTTACAGATGTCAATTCCTTGCCTAGAGCACTGGGGTTCAGGTGGAGGGAATGCAGGGGCAAGAAGCAAAGCCCAGGTTTGCCATCTTGGCCTGGTACAGGAGGTGAGCTTTTCAGAGTGGGGGGAAACGTTATTTACCTCAGAAGCTCCCAGAAGGCATGTTCCTGATGCAGGCTTCTTGATTTGAGTTCTCTGTCATCTGCAAGCCTTAGCACTGAAGTCTTTTCCAAACCAGCATTCATTAATTAGATGCAGAATCTCACCCTAAAACCATTTAGAGACAAACTTCCAAAGAATCGGGAGCCTGGTCAGTCATTTCTGAAAGCAGGCCTGTTGAAGAGGAAGGAAGAAGAGTAGAGAAGAGAACGAGGCTTTTGGAGAGATTAGGGCCCCTCTGCCCCCATGCAGGAGGAAACAAAAGAGCAACTTCTATGCCAGATAAGCCCCACTTCCACATGACAAGAAAAACATGCATACAGAATACATGCACGCAGAATGCATGAACACAGAATGCATGCACACAGAATGCATGAACACAGAATGCATGCACACAGAATACATGCACGCAGAATACATGAACACAGAATGCATGCACACAGAATACATGGATACAGAAAGTTCTCACTTATCCCTCCTGAAGTCAGCAGCATTGGAAAGCTGCCCATCCTCCGGGACCACTGGCTCTGATTTTAACACTCCCATTGTCTCTTAGCAGGAAGAACTCTTTCCTTGAACTTGAACCATTTCTTTCCTAATTTCTGGTTTAAACCTGGTGAGTAATGGGATCTGGGGTAGGAAGTGGAAGTTGTGTGTGGCAGCGGGAAAGAGGAAGACATGAAGAGAAAGGGTGTGTAGTCTCCATTCAGATGGTACTAAGCCTCAGAGAGCCCAGTGACTTGCCCGAGACCACTCAGCTACCAAGTAGTCCTAGCAGGTTTACAAGCAGGTGTGTGGGGTCCAGTCTGACCCTGCATGGTAGGGCAGGTTACATATCGTCCAATTACAAGATGCGACGTGGGTTTAACATTTCCCTAGGGGTGTATATGGGCAGTTTGCCAGCAAAGGGCAGCCGGGTATCATGAGTCAGGAGTGTACCTTCCTAATTTACAGTAGCTGTCTGCAGCTTTGGATTATTCTGGAAGTGTGTTTACAGGCAGCGTGATCAACACATTTGGACAGGTTAATTCAAAGCCCCCTAGGAATCTCTGACTCTGAGCCAGGTAGGGGCAGAGGCCAGAGGTCAGAGGACAAGAAATAAGAACTCATTCATCATGGCAATGAAAATTTTGCCAAAACCAAACTATACCACACAATCTATACTGACCAGGAAGAGCCAAGGAAGAAAAGAAGCCAAGTCTGGGCTCCAGCATCACCAGCTAAGTGCCAGTTGTGAGTTCTTTCACTTCTCTCAACCCCTGTCTCTTCATCTGCGAATGGAGGGGTGCACACTGTTGGAAATGAAATAACATACACACATTTGCAGGATCTCAGGAGGATTTGCCACCATATTGTTTTTAGCTGTCAGGTCAGGAGTCAGAGACTGCATCCAGAAAGCTTGGATAAGGGAGTGATGGAGCTGGAGCAGAGAAGCTTAGCAGTCCTGGTTGCCCATGGCAACCCAGGAGTTCTGAGGGAGATGATCTCTCCTTGGGTGCTAAGCATCTCTAAAGGCTCCCACTAGGCACTGCGAGTCCCCTACTACTCTATCCTGGGCCATTTCTCAAGGCTGTGTTCTCTCAAGACTAGTAACCTTGAGAGATGAGGTAACCTTTGGAATAAAAGCTGGTCACTGCTTAGGATAGACACAGTGGATTCTGGGTTTGGGACACCTCACCTGGGACACAAAGCCACTGTGTCTGCCTTGCCACCTCATCTCTCTGCGACTTGCAGGGAAGGAAGACACTCCTCATCTCTGTCCCTGCAGTGCTACACAATCCACCCGCCCCCACCCCCAGCATCCACAAAGCAGAAACAGACTGGCTGACCAACCCCTTTACAAGTCAGTGTAAAGTGCAGATTCAAATACAGGGCTCTGGGGATCCTCTGGTTAAGAGAAGAACCTGTGGGGATTTGTCCTCTGAAGAATCTTTATTTTGAAGATGTGTCTATTAACACCTAGGATTGAGATAAGAAAAAGGAATCCATTAACGGTCAGCTGTCTATGCTCAATCTTGTCTGAAATCTATCTGCTCTCACCAGTGCATTCAAAGCCCCTTTTAGCATCAATATAGCCTGGCGCATAGGCAGGGGCCAGGTATTGCCAGCTTTACCCCACAGGGTACAACTGGTCTTGGGGACAGGGAGGGTAAGAACAGTATGACTAGCAGAACAGATAGCCTGGACTGTCTCTATGGCCTAGACTTCAGGGAATTTCTGTTTGCATTCAGTTTCTCATGTCAGTGATCTTCAGCATTGTTAAAAACTAACCAAAACGGGCTCAAGATCACAAACATCAAGAGTCTTTGGTTTCTGTGTGAATTGTTGTGAGCCACCTCCAAGCCTTTCCAAAAAAGACCTAAGCTTAAAAACAAGCAAGCAAACACGTCCAGAAAGGCAAGAGGTTCCTGTTCAGCCCCACTGGGAGAGACCAGTGAGGGTCACAGGAGGAAGAAAAGATGCTCACAATACAAAAGTGATGGAGTCCCTGGAAGACTGTGTCTACACAAATATTGTGAAGCAGCTTCCAGAAACACATTGGGAAGAAGGGGAGTTTCTGTCACACTTGGGGATCTTGGGACAAGCATGACTTTGGGTAGGACAGCTGGGTGTTATAACAGTCAGTGCTCTTCTCAGGTCTACGCAGGCACAGACAGGCTTCCCTTCTGCTGCCAACTTCTGTGAGAAAGGAGCTGACATTCTCAGATAATAGGTTAGGATGCCAACTCCTTGGAGGGGTAAGTGACTGCCCCAAGATCACACTCCTTCACAGAGGCCAGCAAATGCTGCAATGAACAAGAAACAGTTTTCTATACTTGTCTCATGACCTTAGACTTGGAGGCGACCACAGAAGTGTTGGCTCTGAGACTCACCCAAACCTACTCTTAGATGATATCCTGTCACTTGCTCAGACATGTGTGCCTTGGTAATCTGCTGAGCCTCTCAGATTTTCACTGTGTTGTCAAGAGGATTAAATGCTTCACACAGAGAGACCAGTTCACCCAGGGGCCCTCTGTTTCCTTCGAGATTGCCACCAAGGTGGTCCAAATTATCAGCTTCTACTCAAGATCCAAAACATGCTGGACACTTGATCAATTTCCAGGATCCTCCTGAATGAGTCTTGAATTGGCCTTTATACAAGTAATTCCTAAAGCTACATATTTGTAAAACAAAACAACAAAACCTCCAAGGGGCTCTTCCTTGCAAATGGAAGTGGATACAATGGTGGATAGGCGTGAACATTCTCAGGAGATGCAGTTGGGGTGAATCATGTCCTGCAGGCCCAAGGTAGGGCTTGAGATGGGAAATCAGCTCTCGAGAGAGCTGCCCGAGGCTTCTGCATAGGAATGGAGATGAACAGTCCAGTCTGTGCTGTGTCAGTGGAGTTTTGGGGATTGCAATGTCATCATGATATTGCTCGATGGTGCTCAGACAAGAAAATAGCAGTGTCAAGATGGGATGGAGACTCCCAGGGATACCAATTAGCCTGGGCTGGCTTATTGTTTATTTATCATCACCAAACATTTAAATATATCTCTAAATAGCTGGTCAGAGTAACAACCACTGCTGTCCAGAGAACAGTAGTTCAGACATGTGTTAATGTTCCCCATGATCAGGGTGTAAGGTATACAGCTAATTTCTAAAGCAACGCCATAATTTCTGCAGTTTAAAACATTTCATTGTTAATACGGATGTAGTAGAAATTATACAGGGTTTTTGTTTTTGTTTGTTTTTCTTTTTCCTTAAAAATTTAAGCCAGGCATGGCATGGTGCTTGTGCCTGTGATCCCAGTACTCTGAAGGCAGAGGTAGGAGGATCTCAGTGAGTGGAAGGCCTGCCCAGCCTGGGGTACAACGTGAGATTCTCTCCACACACCCTCCCCTATGAACAAAAGTTACACATTAAATTGTACACTTGTAATTTCAAATCTAAGCCCAAAGAACACAGTTCATCATGAAACAAAAGTAAAAGATTCCCAGCATGCATCTCAGTAGGTTCTAAGTGTGGATAACCTTCACTTTGGCTTGGAGAGTCCAGACCCCTTGGTCCCAGTGGAGTAGCCAGGGTCAGCACCTCTCTCAGGATAAACTCCTGTAGAAGGCTTCACCTCGTGGGTGTAGGATAGCTATCAGCCTGTGCCCACTCTGTTTTCCTTTCTGAGATTTCAGTCACCTTATCCAGCCCTCTGTACATTTACATAAGATGCCCAGTGGCCTAGTTTCTGGCATATAGTCTTTCAGGTCCTGTCAGCTGCCTGATGGAGGAAATCAGACCTTCTTGCTGGAGCCCCTCGCCCACCCCTGACTCCCTAAGGCCTGGGGGACTCCACAGAACAGACAGGACATTGACCATCATCAACAGCATCCTTCTGTAAACAGCAGCCTCAGACTTTCGGGGGTCCTCCAGGTGTGTGAAGACGAAGTGTGAAATCTGTGGGTTCTTGAGGCACCACGCAGAGATAGCTGTGCTTGTAGAACAAGCCTTCGTCCTCTGGTATACCGCCAGGTAGCTGCACCTGTCACCTCGCCACTGTGCTGTGCAAACAGCTCTACAAGGTAGTTCCATGTGAGCTATTGGGAAAGCTGTGATCTGGTGTCTAGTGGATACCTCACTGTTTGACTAGCATGATCTATTTCCCCAGATTACTGTGTGTTTATACAGAGCCCTACATTTTACTACTTGTTTGCATATATCTGCAGAAAAGTCTGGAAGGAAATCCTCCAAGCTGTTAATAGCGGCTACTTACAGGAGAGTGTGCTTCTATTTTGTACATCTCTACACTGTTTTGTTGTCTTCATAACAAATATGAATTACTCACACAAACATTCTAAATAAAAATTCCTCCAGGATGGCTTCTTCCATCTCCATGACACAGACACTGAACATATGTGGTGAGAAGCTTGGGGCACTTCATAGCTAGCTCAGCTTTTAATGAGCATCTTCTCTGGGTCCAATCCAGGCTCCCCACTGCCAGACAAATCAGCTGGCAGATGCTTGTGGAAGTAGTGCACAAGAGGCAGACTGGGGCCAGGGCTGGAACAGTTGCCTGGCGTCTATGATGGATCTGTGGTATTCCTGCACCCTACCACTCTGCCTGCACTAGATCCTGAGGGTTGGCTGGGTCAGCAGAACGCCTGCATGTGTGAGAACTGTGCTAGGTACCCAGGTCACATTACTGGGAAAAATAGACACAATGTCTGCTCTAGTCATCTTACAGATGAGAAACTCAGAAGTGCGATGACTTTCCCAAGACGACTTGGCTCATGACGCGACTTTGACCCTGGCAACCTGAACGCTTTAAAGAAAAAGAGTAAGTTAGATTTGGGGAGACAACCAGAGGGCTTTCCAGACAGTGGATCCTGTGAGCACAGGCAGAAATAGAAACATTCAAAAACGTCTGGGCACAATGATGTTTTCTGAGTGTCTTAAGCACCAGGTCTCATCTTCAGTGCTGAAGAGAAACTAGCCTGGGTCATGTCGTAGAGCCTGAATAGCTATATACTGAAGGCCATGGGGTGGGGGCTCATGTTATGCTCCAAATGACTCAGTAATGTAGCCCAAAGTCCTATGCACTACAGACAAGTACTTTAAGAGTTTTTAAGAACATGGGCAGAGCTGCCCTGTGATAGACCCCACAGAGGAGGAGGGTCTCCAGTGTACCACAAGTTCCTGGTTCAGCTTTTTTTCTGTCAGTTTTATGTGTATGGGTGTTTTGATTGCATGCATGTCTGTGTATCATGTGTGTGCGTTGTCCAAGGAAGTCAGAAGAGGGTGTTGGATCTTCTGAGACTGGAGTTATAGACTGTTGTGAGTCACCATGCGGGAGCCATGTGGGTGCTGGGAATTGAACCCAGGTCCTCTGAAAGAGCAGCCAGAGCTCTTAACTACTGCTGAGCCATCTCTCCAGACACCAGTTGACACAAGTCATTCCTGTCGGAAGAGGGACAGACCTGTCAGAAATAAATGCCTCACCTGGATACAATGGCCTGCTGGGTTATAGGAAACACACCACACACACACACACGCACACGCACACGCACACGCACACACACACGCACACACACCACACACACGCACACGCACACGCACATGCACACACACACGCGCACACACACGCACACGCACACGCACATGCACACACACACGCACATGCACACACACACGCACACGCACACGCACACACGCGCGCGCGCACACACACACACACACACTTACATACATATAACATCTTCTGGTAGCAGAAAGCTCTGTCATAGCTCCTGCTTTGTCTTGTGATCTAACTTCTGAGCACAGCTGAAAAGGCGTTGCTATCCTCCAAGGTCCGGCAGGGATCTCGGCAGAGACTGTGTTTCCTTCAGGGTGTACCACATACGGCCAGGAACAGAACTTCTGAAACGAGGGCTTTTCACTCACAGAGTCCTAAGGATAAAGAGGAAGATGAGTGTGCAGGGATGTGTCACAGTGCTGCAAGCACTGTGTCAGGAGGAGTCAGGAGGATGCATGCATGACAGCTCAGAAAGTGCTCATCCAAGTCTTAAATGTAAATGTTCCAGCAGCTATCTTCCTGATAGTCCTGAGAGACCCAGGGTCTGCCAAGAGCCATCTTTTACAAAGTCATAGACACATTCGGAAACGGAGTGTCCCATTTTCTTTGTTTCCTGGATGCTGTGAAGGGATTAGTCTCCTGTGTCACAGAGTCCCCCTGCCCTGCTGTTCAGCCTAGTGACTAAGCATGGGATCTCTGAAACTGTGAGCAAAATAAATCTTCCTTCTTTTCAATTGTTTGCCTCAGATCATTTTATTATAGCAATGGAAGGCTAATTGATAATTGGTTTTAAAAGGAGTGGCTTTCAGAGTTCATGTGCAAATGAGGGCTTCAGTGGGGATTGTTGTAGGGATCATAGACATTACATTGTGACAAGAACTTGAGCATGCTTTGTTCAAGCCTCAAGCCTCTGTGATGGGCTGAATATACAGGTGACGGACTAATGGATCTGGTGGAACAAATTTTAACAGGGGCCAACCTTTCATGATGTGGTATGGGCATTTCTGGCTACTGGAATGCTGGCCACATTTATAATAAAAATGGAGAGCAATGAACAAAGTGGAAAGATTCAAAAGACTTTCCAGTTTAGACAGAATAGTGCACAGAAACATTGGGCCAAGGAAGGTGTTGTTGACGAGATTAGCGTCATTGAAAAGAAACCAGGAACTTTGTCCTGGGACAATAGGGAGCATGCCCCTTCTTTCTGTCCTCAGTTGCTGTGTCTGTCTGCCATGAGGCGTCAGCTTGCTCCACCATGTCCATCCTGCCACAGTGTCCTAGCGATGGTGCCAGATGATTATAAAGCCAAGCCTCCATAACCGTAACTCAGATGTTTCCTTCTATAACGTGGATTCCTCGGCATTTTAACACAGTGATGGAGAGCTAACGCAGATGCCAAATGAGGAAGAGGCACTTTACAATCTTTAACTGTGGAACATTAAAGATATCTGCTGTGGTCTGGGAACAGTTCCGTGGAGTTCCGGTGGCATTTGCACGATGTTACTGA